>JAVDPK010000852.1:0-17968 GCA_034780415.1 Cichlasoma orientale | reverse complement strand
CGCCCCCCCCCCCCCAGCACGCCAGTGTCACTAAATATTTCACTGATCAGCATTTACTGCCAAAGATTCAGCTGATTTTAAGATTGAAATGCCCCCCAGTAAATGTTCACTGCTGTAGGGTTTTTTTTGTTTTTGTTTGGGGGGGTTCGGAGTTCCAGCACTTTAATGTTTCCAAATATGTAGCTCGACTTTCTCTAATCATCATGTAAATGAATTGTTGTGTGCTCTTGAGTGATTTATACATTTAGAGAGCTCGGGGGATGGTTTGTTTTTAAAAATGTGAAGGATTGCACTCACGGGAACACATTTCATGACCTTAAAGGCGAGTGTGATGAACATGCATTACTCGCAGCAGCTGTAATTAGATTCTTTTTCAAAAACCAAACCAAACCTTTTGCATATATAGACGGTTATCCCTCCTGTTAAAGTGCTGTAAAGATATTTTAATGCCAAAGGAATTTTAGAGAGTCTGGTAGTAACACTAGTAGTTTGTTTCCCATAAGTAACAGAATAGTCTCTGTATTTATTTTACTTGTTTAAGATATGTTATAAAGTCACATACAAAAGGACACTCTGTAATGTAGCCTTGGCTAGTGTTCTTACTACTGGGAAATGCTTTAACAGGCACATTTTAGGTCTTACTACTGAGTTGCCAGTTTTAGATACAACTCTGCTGTACAGCTTATGTTTGTGAAAGTTATAATGTTCAGTTTTTGTTTACACAACCTTAGAGATGGTCTAACTTCATTAACATCATGGGGGCTGTTTGTGTGCTTCTGGATTGTGCTGCTCTTCATAGGTGTGTCTGATATTTAGACTGCCGTCATTGGTGAATGGCAGGTGGGGGAAACGCCTGTTACTCTAACCAGTTCAATCGCACCACAAGCTGCATCCTCCAAAAAGCCCATCGAGTCTTAATGAACAATCTAAACTAAAGTGAACATTATACCTCTTTTTTTCTTCTTCTTTTTTTTAAATTTAAATAAGCAATGTTAATGTACATGGAAAACATCTGTATTTTTAAAAAAGAACATGCACAAGACAGGATTTTTTCAGGGCTGTGTATTAGATTGCATTAGATTGATGTTACCTCACAGTTGAGTAATGGTTGTTTGCCATCATTTCATTTAATTCCATTTCTCCATAAAGACAATCTTTGGTTTAGTAAACTCTCGGTTTCAAAGTGCACAGGTTTCCATCCCGTGGCTTTAACAGGGTAATTAAAGCATGTGATGCCAGCCGTGCATGAAAGCACTGGATCACACATAAATATCAAGCTGTCATAAAGACAAAAAGTGCCAACCTAAGGGAGTAGGACCTTTTTCAGTGACGCAATTTTTAAACCTAAATTAATGCCTTCTTTAATTCTGGTTTTCCATGAACGCTTGAAAATTAGAATCCCCCGGCATCGTTGTTTAGCCCCACAGTCTGCTCTTTATTTTGAGTCATCGGCACAGACTGGAACATAAAAAGAAATTGAAGCTTTTGTATCCGTTTTAAGTGTCAGTGATTTTTACCAGTAATTAAAGATTTTATGTGTTAAATTGACTGGTGTTTCCTTTGTCATGTGATTTGCAGAATCGTAACTATGTAACTGAATTTTTACACTTTCTGACGACTGCTTGTTGCATAGGAGTGGTGTGAATGTGTTTTATTGGAGTGTAGTAGCTGCTGTCAGCATGCTAACCAGTGTTGCAAAGTACATCTTTTAAAGACTGGTGCACTTGTCAAAAGGGGTAAGTCGTTTCACCTTTCCTCTCTCGTTATACACACGCGCACACACACCCACACACGCACACACAGACACACACACACCGAGTTGCACGCTAACCTCTATAACCATTTGTTCTCCTTTTCTCAGTCATTTCCTCAAACCAGTGCCTGTCAGTTAATTGTGTGAAGTGTAATTCCTCTCATTGTTGTCTGACTACTGTATGCTTCTGATTGCATCTTCAGAAAAAAATGATGATTACGTTGTGCTGTGCCATCATTGGGATTGTTGGGTTCTCCTATCTCTACAGCTTCTTCTCATAAAAAGGGTTTACACAGGTAAAAGGAAGAAAAAAAAATGCCTTCCAGCGCTACTGTTTCTGCTGGCTCACTCAATGCTTAAAGACTGCCTTTCTTTTGTCTCTGTGTGGTGTTTCTAGGCATGAGGATTTCTCCAAAAACAGGAATATTTCCTTGATGCTCCTCGACATTGACCCCGAGCTTGATTTGAAGCTATTTTAACTTTTTTTTTCTTTTCTTTTTTTTAAAAAAAAGAACCACATCTTCCCCGTGCACCTTCCCTTTTATTAATAATCTGAATTTTAATGATTTTTCTTGCTGTGTGTGTGTGTGTTGTGTGTAGATTTCTCACCCAGGTGGCTTGGCATGTGACTTCTAATCATATTGGGCCATATAGACTACCGCCTCCTGGTGGTGCATCAAGGGAAAATCCCGCGTTCAGAGAAACTGTAATTATCAGGAAAACGTTTCCAATAATTTCATAAAACTTCACAAGCATACATGGTGATTTTTTTTTTAATATATAAAATTAATTATTTTTCTGTCTTGGCTCCAAAATGGTCTGTTCCAGTGTCCAGTTTAGTGGTATTGTTTTTGGCCAGTTTGTCATAATATAATAAAAATGTGTGACTTTGTTGTGCGTGAGTGTGTGTGATCTGTCTGTGCTACTGAAACGCTCGTACTGATGGTCTTTTCTGTAGCAGCGACTGTCAGTCGCTCAATGGCCGTGTGTTATCTCAGTAAAGCCTGTTATGTAATAAAGATTTCTGTGCGTTACACCAAGTGTTGTGTGCGGCTCCCTTCTTGCATGAGGCTCATCTGGGCGCCTCTGCGTGGTGCTCCTGATGTCCCTGTTTTGACTTGCATAGTACCGACCACATGTACTTATTTTCCTATGTCAAAGATGTAAAAGCAGCAGCTAATATAGGCACGACTTTGCATCCGCGTATGAGGAACCTTCCTGACCTCATTTCATCCCCATCTAGCTGCTCTTCGTAACCAGCTTCAAGCCCGGCCCATCCACACGACGCGGGGCGGGGACTAGGTGAGGGTGCGTTCGCTTTCCTGCTCGGTGTTTGGAGAGTCAGCAGGACTGGGAAGCAGAAGAAACTTAATTGAGCAACATAAGAACAGGTAAAACAGGGAGCCTAGTAACTAAAAATAGAAAGTTAGTAAAGCTATATTAAGGTTTCAGCTGGCGCCACTGCACTTAAACGAAATGTACATCTAAAAGTATGTGTGCGTTTTCCTGAGAGTACACACAGTGTGTGGAATACACTACTTTTAGTCAAGCTAAATATGAAGATTAGATTTAAAAATGTGTGTGTGTGTGTGTGTGTGTGTGTATATATATATATGTATATATATATATATACACATATACATATACATATATGAGTGAAGACCTGCAGAGCAGCTCAGGAGGAAATAGCTTCAACATGAGCTTCAGACAGACTGTAACGGATTACATCCAACATCACAACCAAGCCTCATATTTAAATCTCTGTTAAAATGAGGCTGTGACCAAAACTGTCTGAGATTCTGTCTGTGAAATCTGAACAAAGATGTGAACTTCAAGCACATATATATATGAGTTACACACTACTCAAACATGTTAAACACTTTTTAACCTCCTGGGACCTGAGCTCCTCTCTGCGATACATTTTTAATTTCTCCTGCACATTTGTGATCAGATGGACCTGATGTCTACATAAACTGAGCTTCTCCTTAAACAGGAAGTTCAGGACAGGAACAGGAAGCTCTCTCTGCTTGGTGTTTTGACCTCTGCACCAACTGTTGCATTGGTTCACTCAGCTGTGGGTGATGGAGTCTGAAAAGGTGAACTGATTTCGACATCAGCCCTGTGACTTCTTAAGGTGTGAACAGTGAATTTGGAGCCGTCTGATTGGATAACTGAACATGAAGGTGGAGTTTATGAATGAACACCGACCGTGCAGCAGCCAGCGGACACTCGGAGCAGGTTTTCCCTCCACGCGGGCCTGCAGGCTGATGGTCTGACCCTCGCAGACGCTGCAGCCCTGCAGCAGGCTGATAAAGGCCGGAGGCTGAGACGCACCTGAGAGACACACAGGTGTTACTGCAGGTGTTCTTTAAGATCACAGAGCACCTGACACACACACACACGCGCGCGCACGCACACACACACACACACACACACACACACACACGCGCGCGCACACACACACACACACACATGGCTCTGTACACTGTTTGTGAACTTTTAAGGTGGAATGTTTCCTCCTGTCAGCATTTTATCGGATCTTTATGGAAACCTGAAACTTTAACAGTGTTCATGACCTCATCCTGATGCAGAGTCAGACTCTTTGGTGATGAGAGATTTATTCCACGTCATGAATAACTCTTACCGTGGACCCGGAGCGTCCACGCTGCAGACTCCACCGTCAGCCCGTCAGCGGTGGTCAGCTGACACCTGTACGTCCCGCGGTCCTCCCGTCTCACTCTCTCCACGGTGAGGCTCAGACGGGTGCCGTCCCGTCTCTGCCGCAGACCCGGCCCCGTCCTCACCGGGTCCCCATCCCTCAGCCAGGTGAGCGCGGCGCCGGCAGCAGAGGAGGAGACTGTGAGGAAGATGACAGCACAGTTTGTGCTTCTCCTCTCACACACACACACAGACACACACAGAGTCGTGGAGTCGTCCACCTTGCTGAGGAGAAGCTGAAACCATCACGTTTCCTGAATTTGTTTATTTCAGTCACTGATTAATGATGTCATCAGTGCAGCTCTAATTAAATGTGTTGGCAGATTGATCAGGTCTTATCAGTGCAGAACTTCCTCTGCTGTTTCTGACCTTGGCAGGTGAACGTGACCTCTGCTCCCTCTGTGGCCTCCTGGTCCAGAGGAATGGCCTCGAACCGCAAGTTGGACCCCGCCGTGGACTTCCTCATAGCCCTGAAACACACAGGTAATCCTGAACAGACCTGAAACTGTGCGACACTCAGCTGGAGAGTCTGAGCTGAAGCTCCACCCTGTTTCAATCAAACTGAACTGATCAGGTTCTGACCTGCTGCTGTCTGAGCCTGGATCAGGACCCATGATGGACCGGGCCTGCAGAAGGTGAACTGTATTAAATCCACTGCCTTAGTTATGATTAGTATTATTACAGTGAATTACCTCACTCACCTGAGCAGCTGCAGTTCTCCTCTCGGCCAGCAGAGGGAGCTGTACAGGAGGTTTACTCCTGGCCTGTCTGGGCTGCTGCTGCTTCTCTCCGGGTCTGGACGGCTCTGGCTGGGGGCTGGGAGCACTGTGAGGACTGGGAGCAGCTCTGTCCTCCTTCAGGCTCCTGGTTCTGGTCTGTGGGTCCCCAGAGGGCCCGACAGTCCTGCAGGAGGAACCATTGCGGATGTTTTTGAACATCTTTTCCTCTTTACTGCAGAGACGCTCTCTTTGTGACAGCAGAACTCTATTTTTTAATTCTGTGTTTCTCTGCAGCCTTTTAATATTTTATTTATTGACTCATTTTTATGACGTCTCTGTTTCTAATCCGGCACATTTTTCAGGAACAATAAAAGAAATCTTTCAGAGGCAGACGTTTGGTTCTAACAGGTCAAATCTGCCCAGTTAGCGCCTCAGGAGAAGCTCAGATTGATGATGAATGAATCTGCTTCCCTCAGCTGCCTCTAACCTGCTGCTATAAACACACGAGCAGTTTTCCAGGACAAATTTCCAGCTCGTGAAGCCAAAAGATCTCAAACTCAGCTGGAAAGCTTCAGCTTCCAGCTGCAGAAAAGGAAAGAGGGGCCACGACGTTCAGGAGCTGATGGAAGCTCTGAAAGTCTGTCCACCCAAAGGTTTCAGACAGGAAACAGATCTCTGAGTGACGCCTGCCTCAGAGAAGCTCAGTATGAATGACTGTGATTCACAGCAGCTGTTTAACACGTTACAGCACGCTGCAGGCACAGGAATGACAGCACTCACCTGGAGGAGTCATCAGGAACACCTGGAGGAGAGACAGGAGGAGATGTGAGGACAGACAGGAACTGTGCAGCGTCATCATCAGAACCTTCACTCATGGCTGATCAGAGAGCTCCTCAGCCTCAACGTGAACTTTCAGTGCGTTTTAGAGCCAGAAGTTAAAAATTCAAAGAAATGATCCACAGAGACAGAGTTTCTGTATCAGCTGTAAACATTTAACATGGGAGTCTGTGGGGACTGACTCACTGCTGGCGCCCCTGCTGGACGGATGAGGAACTGCAGCTGTGGGGCTCCGTTATAACAGAGACGTCTGAGTTTCTCTCATTTTGCATCTGTGGAAGTTTCATATTTGTAAAAGCCTGTTTTTGTGTTTGTAGCCTGCAGGTGGCGCCAGCAGGAGAGGCACTAATGAGCGTGTGCAGCAGGCTGAACAGCTCTGAGGCTCGGGAGTCTCTGATTGGTTGTCTCACCCTGGACGGTGAGCTCGGCGCTGGCGGTCGCCACTCCGGCGCTGTTGCTGATCGAACACGTGTAACTTCCTGCGTCCTCAACACGCACTTCCTTTATCTCCAGGAAGTGAAGGCCAGAGCGCTCGAACACGCTGACCCGCCCACCAGTCTGAAGCTCCGCCTCTCCCTGAGACACAGATATCAGTTTATTACAACTCATCGTAAACGAGTTTAGACTGTGAATAAAAATGTCTGCGTGCACATCGAGTACGATAAAAAAAACCCACAAAGCTGAAAAATAGATTACAAATAAATCAATAAGAAACTAATCAGAGAAAAAAGCAGAAAAACATTTGAAACAGACGCAGCCGAACTTTATCCCAGCTGTCACAGGGTTGGGGCGGGGTACACCTGTACAGGTCAGCAGCCTGTCGCAGGGCTGTGATTCATTTTGCACCGTTAACCTTAAATAATGGAGATACTGACAAACGCAGCAGCGCCCCCTGCTGTGTGCACAGTGACAGTCAATCACACAGAAAACTGCTGAAGAGTGACGGAGGCTGCAGTTCATGATCAGTCCGGCTCAGAACGGTTTGTCTCTGTGCAGCAGATCAGTGCAGACTTCCTGCTCCAGGTCAGAACTAAAGTACCAGATTACCTGTTTAGGAGTTCCAGCCATCTTTACACTGTAACTGTAACTGGACGACTGGCTGAGAAGCAGGCTGAGGCCTGTTCCTTCATTACTCTGACAAATTAAGCAGATAAACATGGGGTTGATTCAGTGTTGAAGCTGTATGTGGTAGCTGCTCACTGTGAGGCACAAAGAGGCACTGGAGTGAGTGAGAGAGTGTCCAAATCAACAACCTGCTTCATTGTTATAACGGAGGAACGCTCGGAGCAGCTCAGCAACACCACAACACCTGAACGACCTCAGCCAAAGGTCACGAAGAAAACATCAAACCAGGTCAGGAGCCCTCTGGAGGGGGCAGGAGGATCAGAGTCTACAATCCAACCGATGGTTACACTCGGGAACAGGAAGGACAGATTAGGACATCTGAGAGCCGGCAGACGTCTGAAAACGCTGGACAGATGAAACCAGGAGAATGATGGTGGATGTTACTGCAGTGGAGCCAGTGCTGTTTGAAGAAGATGATGATGATGATGAGCTGTGAGTGTTCAGGGCTGTGCTCTCTGCTCAGACTCACACTGAGCTGCACAGAGCAGATGATAACGAGCCAAAACGGGATGTTCTTCAGCTGATCTCAGAGCAGCAGAGTTTCAGTTCAGACCCACAAACAGCAGCTGAAGCTGCTGCAGTGAAGACCTGCAGAGCAGCTCAGGAGGAAACAGCTTCAACATGAGCTTCAGAGGGACTGTAACGGATTACATCCAACATCACAACCAAGCCTCATATTTAAATCTCTGTTAAAATGAGGCTGTGACCAAAACTGTCTGAGATTCTGTCTGTGAAATATGAACAAAGATGTGAACTTCAAGCACATCTGGATTGTTTCTGATCTGCTGTGCAGCTGCTCAGAGGCACAAAAACAGTCCAAAAATGGACTCAGCTGTAATAAAAATACCTCATAATAACATGACACACAATAACATAATAACACAATAACTCGGAAATCAAACAGGATACATTATTGATGGAAATGAACGGAGTTCTTTCTTTATTGTCGGAGGTGTAAAATAAGTACACCGCGTCCTCCAGGAAAAGCTCAGAGTTTCCAGACGAAGTTGATGTGCTGTGTAATCAGTGTCAGAATTCTTCTGTTTAAACGGACTCAGACGGTCCCGGAAAGCAGCTCCGGTCTGCAGAGGACACACTGAGACAGCAGCAGGTTCTCAGCTGTTCCTCCGGACCTCTAATCTGAAGCACATAGTTAGTATTCAACAAACAGGTGTCAGCTAAGCTCCTCCCACCTTGTACCATGTGACCCGGGGCTGCGGGCGTCCTGTGGTTTTGACGGAGAACTTGGCGCTCCGCCCCGGCTCGGCGAACACTCGGCTCGGTTTGTTGATGAACTTCGGGGGACTCTCGCTCCAAATACTCGGCCTGTTCTCCACAGCAGGAGCTGCAGAGCGACACCTGGAATCATGGGAAATGGAGTTCTGGGATCAGGAAGCCGTTATAAGGAAAGAGTGTGTAACTCTGTGCAGCAGCGCCCCCTGCTGTGTGGATGCTGCTGTTCAGTTTGTTTTGGTGTAAAAAGTTGCTCATTAACCCAAACGAGCAGAAACTCACCAACTGATTCTGAACTACAAACAGTGAAGCTGCTTCTGTTGCTCAGCAACCAATCAGAGAAGGAGGAAGAGAGATCCGAGGGGCGGGATCACAGCTGTGCTCCTCCCCTCAGACCTCCTCTGAGACTCCAGCAGGAGTTACAACTCTAATAACTCTCTCTCTCTCTCTCTCTCTCACACACACACACACACACACACACACACACACACACACACACACACACACACACACACACACACACACACACTCACCCTGTTTTCATGGAGGACGGCACCACGTACTTCTTCCCAGAATTCTCTGCAGGTGGAAAAACAGAGTGTCAGACTGACACAATCAGAGCTGCAGGAAATAACTTTATTAGTACTTTAAAGATAAAATGACCCCTGACCCCTGACCCCTGACCCTGAAGTGCCTTCAGTTTTCATTTTCCTGCCAAGAACTCTGATGATGCTGTTTGGTTACTTTGCTGCTAACTGTAGTAACCTTTATGGCACTGCTCATAATACTTTCAGTTACTGCACAGTTACCTCATTATCTCCTGATACTTTTTATTCATCGCAGTACTTTACTGTGCAAATCTTTCCACCACCCTTGAGTACTTCATGATACTCTGAGTTATTCCTGCCTCAGCAACAGGTTTTGTGTCTCATTTGAATCTATTTTAATCACGAGAGAATAAATCTGCTCTGAATTTGGATTCCCAGCTGAAAATGTTGGAGGTTTGCTCGATTCATGAGAAGTGCAGTAAACGTGGTTTCGTCACAGCGACCGCTTCATGTCGGCGATGTCGGTGCTGCGCCTCTTCTTACCTTCCAGAAGGATCTCCACGGTAACCTGACGGCTGCCCGCCTGATTGGTTGCCTGACAGGTGTAACGGCCAAGGTCCTCCCGCGCGACGCCGCTCACCAACAGGCTGAAGTTGCCCCGCCCTCCCCGCTCCACGACAAAGCGCTCTCCACCAACCACAGCTCTTCCCTCTCTGTACCATGTGACCTGTGGCTCAGGATGACCGCGTACCTGAAAGACACAGAGAAGGTTTAAGAGAGCTCCGCCTCCAGGATGGGTTGGCTCTGAATGTCCCTGCAGCAGAACACCAACCAGAAACAAATATGTTTGCAGCCTGATACAGAACCTGCTGTGGTCACTGAGGATAATATCCCCCTTCATAACAGTTTGCATTATTGGGGGCGTGGCTTCTCTGACTGACAGGTGGATGGTGACACAGGCGGCTGTAGCTGCTAGCTGTCTGCTCAGCTTCACCTCAGCTAACTGAGTCCCTGAACTGGACCATGTTTGTGCTGTTGGAGCCTTTTGAATGAAATTATCTGACCAATAATGTGGCTGCTGTGGCTTCATTGGACTAACAGACCGTCCAAGTGAAATTCTGGTATTTTGATTGGATGTTACTGATCTATGTGTGTGTGTGTGTGTGTGTGTGTGTGTGTGTGTGCAGCATGTGGTCGACAGATGTGTTTAAAGACTTTCAGCTCCCATCAGGCCGTGCAGATCCATCCATCATGTTTGGGGATTTGTGGTGCATTCAGGTGCTCTGGGATTATTCATACGCAGCATTCTTGTTAGCAGACGAGCTGAGGCAGAGATGAAAAGCTGAAACTCGTCCAGTTTGACTGTGATTTGGTCTTTAAGTGGTTAAACTGGTCTAAGAATCCTCAAACCGCAGGGGAACCAGAGCAGAATAAGAGCCTGGGCTGGTGATTAAAGTCAGGCCAAATGCAGAAAATGACTTCACGCAAATAAAAGCAGACGCAGAGCAGCGAGCAGCGTGTTTGTTGTGCTGGGATCGCTGGGAAGCTTCACATCAGGATGCAGCCGGTCACAGGACTGCAGAAATGTTAATCCCTCGCCTCCTGTCTGCTTTCAGACTCACTCAGATACGACCTCCGGTCTCCTGGAGGTTCAGGCTGCACATGAAGGGCTGCAGGCCTCAAACGGTCCTCAGCCTCATGTCAGCGAGCACCAAACTGGCTTTAAATGTGTTTCTTTAATGTTGGGATGTGTGCAGCCTCTCAGTTCTTGATTTTATGATCTGCTCCTGTGAGCTTTGTTTTTATAGCCTCTCCGGTCTGTGAAGCATTTATTTTGGAAAAACGATCCAGAGTTTATTTTCCTCCTCCACCGCGGCGTGTGACGTTTACACAAGAACTGCCCGAACAGGTGGAGCACGAGCAGAGGAGGGACTACTTTCTGTAAAATCTCAGAGGAGGGTGTTGACCCTGGTGCAGAATACGCTGTGCTGCTGCCTTTAGTTTGATTTTTTAGGAACATATTTATTTTATTACACGTGAATGGGGCAAAAACATCCATCTGCACATTTATCCAACACAAAAATCTGATTTCTTTGAGGTTTTTAGTCTCAACAGAAACACTGAGATTTTTAGTTTTAATCAACAGAAAGTCTGAATGTGGAAATAATGTTTCCTGTCCTTCAATAATTTGCATAAATGTCCATCAGACAGGAAAATAAACCGCTACATTTATTTTGGTATTTGCAGGTTATACGGCCCGCGGGCCACATTAGGCCCGTTGGTTGTCCCTGAAGGTAAATAAGTGCACATCATGCAGTTTGTCCCATTTTAGCCACAAACACTGAACTGAACGGTGTTCTGCTTTTTGTGTGAAATCACAAACACGACTTTTATATTGAAGGTTATGTTTGTAACCCCCCCCCCCCCCCCCCCCCGCAGGTGAGCCGTGATAGGACGGTTTGAGGACACTGCAGCAAATCTGGAGCTGCAGTTTAAACCGAAGTGGACAGTTTGGACTTTTTGTCCCCGGTTCTGGACGACAGCTGTTGAACTATTTTAGTTCCAGCATCGACGACGTGGTTCATTTTTAAGCTTCATCAGGGCGAGAGCGCTGAGGAGGAGGAGGCTGAACACGGTGACACTACCACACAGCTGTGAGGCGGCTCAGACAGGTGAGGACATGCAGAGCCCTCATGTTCATGTTCCTGTCCTTCACATTTCACCTCACCTCAGTTAAGCCCCCCCCCCCCCCCCCCGCCCGCAGTCTCAGCTTAAAGTCCTCTGTGAGGGCCGACGCTCCACTCTGTCACACCTCTGTTCAATAAACCATCAGCTGATCTCAGGTCAGTTTTAATCAATCAACTGTGATCATCTGCTGGTTTCATTAAATGAAGAATCTTCACTTAACGTCAGTTTGTTTTTGCAGAATGAGTCACTTTGATGTGGAGATCTAATCTGGCGTCTCCTCACTGAGCTTCACTGAGCCTCGTTTTTAGCCTACATGTTTACATTTGGTTAAACTGTCGTAATTACAGCTTCCTGATGCACACGTCCATTCCTGACTCGTGTTACAGGAACTGGAGCACTTAAACGAGTTCAGAGCAGTTTGAAACGGGCTGAAATCTCCGTCTGATGGGAAACGTTTGGAGGGGCTGCATGTCTGAACCGCTCCGCCGCTGCTGATGTTATCAGCTCTGAGTCACCGCTCAGATCAACCTCCTGAGGTCGACTTCATCCAGAGTTCAGTCTGCTGGAACGTCTCGCTGCTTCTTCTGCAGTGAAACCTTCACGAGTCAGTCGGAGTCTCCGAGAACCAAACTGAACTCAGATTCTCAGACCTGATGGAGCTCCTTTGAACTCCTGTTCAATGTTCTTCAAAGTTCTTAGGTGTTACCAGAGACAGAGCAGGCGTAAATGTCTTCATGCTGTCTTTGCTGTCCTGAGTCCACTTTAAATGATCTCAGAGGTCTAAATACCATTTCACTGTTTCAGTATTAGAGATAAAAAGAACCAATCAGAGTTCAGATAGGAGACTGAGGTGTCTCACCTTGCCCTCCAGTCGAGCATCTCCCCCCAGGGTGACCCGGGCGTTACGAGGAGGAAGGATGAAAGCTGGAGGCTCGTTGCCGTGGGAACTGCATCCTTGTGATAAGCCTGTAACCTTGGAGACGGCGGAAACTGACGCCAGCTGGACGTCACTCATCCTCCTGTCAGAGAGGGACAATCACAGACTCACATTTACTGATTCTAATAAAACAGCTGGAAAAGAAGCAACGCTCTGAGCATGTGCACACATCAAAGACATGAAGGGAACAACATCATGTGATCAGCTGATCAGTGGCCCCATCATGTGACTCCCTCCATGTTTCACCTGAAAACTGAGACTCGTAATTTTTACCTCCTTCTGTTCTCGTTATGACTGACATCATGATCCTGCATTTAATCATTTAATCTGTATTACTGCAGCATCTTTACCTACAATACAAAGCGCCTTGAGGTGACTGCTGTGATTTGGTGCTATATAAATAAAGCTGAACTGAACTGAGATCATGGTGGAGGTGTTCGTGCACCTGTCCCAGGACCTTTGCTGTCTGGGGTAATTTGCCCCTGCTGGGGTCTCCCTGGGTCAGGGACTGAGTGCAATTCAGAAAACTGCTTTGATGAGACAAAAACCAGGAGATACTGGGGCACCACCCTGGAGACAGTCAGGGTCAGGGAGTCTTAGCCCGCAGAACCTGGCTGGGTGCAGCCCACAGGCATCATCTACCAGCTGAGTGGACGCTGGTGCAAACTTGTTGGTGTGTTGATGTTTTTGTGTTCTCTGGCTGAAGGAACTTCTCTGCATGTGAGCTGCCATTCTCCTCCGTTATATATAAAACGTGTTTAACTGACACTCTCAGTTCTGTCGCCCCACTGAAAACACGTTCTGTTTCCTTCACCCATCCTCCCCCCCGGTTTACCCCGAACTGCAGTCACTGAAAACCAAAGGGCATCAATTGGAGCGTCTCCATAAAAAAAACTGGTCTCACTGCCCATAAAGATGTGTACAGATCTCCCCTCTACGTGCCGTAGGGGACTGGGAGCAGTCCGGGGCAGAGGTCCTGGCAGTCTGATCCCCAGTTGCTGAATCTGGTTATGGGAACAGAGGCTCCTTCCCCACCTCTGGTGGCGGCAGGGGTGGGTAGACTTGTATCCCCCTGGTTTGCACATTGGGATTTTCCCTGGTGGACCAGAGGGTAGAGGAATAAGTCCTGACTGTGTCCTGTTCTTTGTGAACCACAGTTCAGTGACCCAAACATGTAGTGAGGGTGTGCTGGGAGCCCCTGGCAGAGGCCCCGGTCTGTCAGATCCTTGTTGCCCCCCCGGCAGAGCTTCATCAGCATTGCCGGGGAGGGCTGGGGAGTCCGAGTCCTAGTGGACCACTTTCCCCACCTCCACTGCTGAAGTGGCTGTACGGACCTGCAGCTGTAAGGTGGTTCTATCATGGCAGCAACACCTGAAACAGGAGCTGAACACCGGAGGTGAAGCAGCCATCAAACTGAAAGAGTTCTATCGATCCTCCACAGGATAAATCTGAGGTCTCAGAGAGAAAACCTTTGAATCACTTTTGTTTTTTAGTGACATACTGACGGATTTACAGACTGAAGTCCAACGTTTAAAGGAGACGCTGCTCTCTAAGAACTGAAACATCACGAGGAAACAGAACTCTCTGAACAATTCATTTCACCTTTAATGTCTTCTAGAAGATTTTTTTTTTTTTTTGCCACAGGGGCTTCATTAGCAGTGGAGAAAGACAGGAAATTGAGGGAAGACACGCGGGCAAATTGGCGACAAGCTGGGACTCGAACCCGCGCCGCCCGCACTGCAATGTGGTGTATGCATGCGGTCGCCGGCTTCTCCACTGAACCACCCGGGAGCCCTTCTAGAAGATCTTTTTGATTTAATTAAAAATTCTAAACTGAAAATGAGGGCGGCTGATTTGGAGCATGTTTGCTGGGCTTCAGCTGGTGTTGGCTGGTGTTGGCTGGTGTTGGCTGGTGTTGGCTGGTGTTGGCTGGTGTTGGCTCGATGCTTGTCGGACGTCGCCTGGCTGCTGGCTGTGTGTTTGCTGGATGTTTTCAGAACAAACAGCAGCCGTCTGCAGCTCCGTCTCCTGCTCTGACCCTCTCTGCTGCTGCTGCCTTATAAGGCCTAATAGTTACTAAATACACTAATCACTGTTTGAAATAACAGTTTTATCAGAATGTGGGCTTTTGTTTCCCGTCTCCTCTCTCCGTGTTTCCACATGGAGCTCAGACACAAACCTCCACCTGACAGAACACGAGCTGCATCCTCAGCCTGAATCCATGAACGATGCTGAAGAGCGACCAAAGCACCAGCATGAGCAGTAACCTGCAGAGGAGGACATGCTGGAGCTGTAATGCAGCAGGAAACGCTGCAGAGCACCAACAAAGACAGAGAAGAAGAAGAAGGCCTGTTATCAGAGCCTCGTGGCTGCTTTCAGACAGGAAGCTCCGTCACACTCTGAAGGTCACAGAAACCTGATGAGTCCCGTCTGAGGACAGAAACAGAGAGAAGCTGAGAGCAGATCAATAGTTTCAGTGGCAGATAACAGAGCGGTGACACAGCGAGACGTGAATGCTGGCAGTCAGCAGTTCAGCCTGAGAGAGCGACTGAGGCCAGCCGAGCTCGCTCGCCCATCTGTGCTTGTCGTTAACAGAGTTCATTATCAGGAGGAAAAACTGCTTCCTGCTGTTTGTCTTGCTGAACCAACAAAACTGAACCAACACGGCCCAATGACAGAGAGCTCTCACATCAGGCTGAGCTGCAGACTCACGGGCTAAAGGTCAAAGTTCAAACCCAGAAACTGACTGTAAACAGCTGGTCTCTGATCTTCTGGCTGCTGCGATCCACATCAGAACTTTATGACGCTTCAATCACGTTACAAAGCTGAAGAAACGTGTAGGAGATGGTCACATGACCTGAAATCAGAGCAAAGCTGTGAACCAGTTTCAGATCTCTGAGGATCAGAAGACCTGCTGACCTCACATCAGCTGACTCTGTCACAGCGGCAGGTTCTCCTCATCGGTCGGTACGAGGATCTTATTTTAGCAGCGCCTGGAAATATTTACCTGAATATGGAAAACAGGATCTAACCTGCATGTTTCTATTGTTTATAAATGTTTGCACAGTCTGACCCCGCCCACCCCGCCGTGACCTCATGAACTATAATCCAAACGGTGTGTGAGAGCGTTTCCCACAGTCTTTCCTGATGGAGCAGAACATCAAACCCGCAGAACCCATCAGGATCTGTTCAGATCAGAGAACCAGACGAGCTGATAGAACCTGAACTCGTGATGAACATCATGATGAACTGAACACAAACAGGTGACCTGCAGACTTCACGGGCTGTCAGTCACATTCAGAGCCAAAATGGAGTCCTGCGCCTCTGATCAGAGATGCTCTGAAGCAGGAAGCAGCAGCAGCAGAGATCAAATCAAACTTGAGATGCTGAAAGATGAAACTCAGCAGCTCGTGTGAGAAATCAGAGCTCAGAGGAAACTTTGTAGGTGAGCTCTGAAACTTCCCAGCATGCTCCGGGGTCGGTCTGCGGGTCGGCGCTCTGATCAGAGGAGATTCCTTCACGTCAGTCGAGCGTTTCACAAACTTCCTCTGCAGCTAAACAGCAGCAGGCCGAGCTTCTGTTCCCACATTCAGCCGGTAAAATCACACGCTGTGAAGCAGCATCAGCACTTCATCAGCACGAGACGCTAACATCCCACAGACACGCAGGCACGGACCAGCAGCTGGGATTCTAATATCAGCCTGGAAAGGCAGGAATCCTCACAGAGACGGGAATGAAAATCCTTCATGCAGCTTTACAGTTTGATTCTGGAGGTTTTTGTGCTGCTCTGAAACATTTTAGAATGAAACACAATCACTGAGGACAAAACCAACTTTAAATGAGAAAGATCTGTGAAATTAATTTAATGCTAAAGACAAACACCTGGAGGAACATCTGCCAGCCGGGTTAATGAGGTGTTAGTGAGGTGTTAGTGAGGTGTTAGTGAGTGGGTCTGAAAGGAGCATCCAGACCTGAGAGTGTCAGAGGGAATGCTGCTCAATGATTTAGGAAGTGTTCAGCCGGGATGCTTCAGGCTGCACCTGATTCTGTGCAGCAGATCAGCATCAGTGCTGAAGCACATCTGCAGGTGGAGGAGAAACATCTGCAGCCATCCACACACTCAGAGAGCAGAGACCCACGCTGCTGACGTCACATTAAAGAGAGCTGAGTCTGAACAGGCTTCAGTGTGAGACGTGTATTTATTCAGAGAACTGCAGCTTCATTCTGTCAGAAACATGAGATCCACATCCTTCAGCTACAGTTACACTGTTACAGTAACTGTTACAGTAACTGTAACAGTTACTGTAACAGTTACTGTAACACAGGGCTGTAAGAGGAGACCTGCTCATCAGGTTTCAAACACTGATGGAGCCTCTGCTGGGATTTGTTTCACCACTTAAACACATTTAAAATCTGTTTATATTAAAAAGGAAACCTGCACATCTGCACAGAGTTCAACATCTGTCCTGAAGCACGCTTTTAACCGCCCCCCCCCCAACTAATCAGTCCTGATTAATCGAGTTTCATTTTATGAAAGTGAATCTGCAGCAGCAGCGAGTGCAGCGCAGCAGAGAGAAGCGGGTCTCAGTTGGTCTGTCCTAAACATTAAATCATGTTTCTGAGGAAATATTAAATCTGCACTGGATGTTTGTTCCACCGGCCGGAGCCTCGTGCAGCGCTGACCCCGCCCACCCGAGAGTCTGGGTGTTTGATTAAAAACTAAGAAAAAGTCCAACTTTGAGTCTGACCTGAAAAATCCGCAGAGAGAAGAAGAAGAAGCTCCACAGGAGGAGAAGCAGAGGACTCGCAGCTCTGAAGGTCTCTGAAGGTCTGAAGGTCTCCTCCTCTGAAGTCTCCTCTGTGACTCCTGGAAAACGAGCCAAACTGAGCCGCTTGTGTTCCCCTGCAGCAGCTTCACCTGAATAATCCGCACATTCAGCACCGGGACTCCTCCTCTTCCTCCGGGGGCGGACGGGGCTGTCAGACCGTGGAGCTGCTGTGGGTGGGGGTCTCTGTGGGTGCGTGCTGTGGAGCTCAGGCTGCTCATTCCTGTCAGTGTGGCGCCACCTGCAGGTCAAACACTTCATCTGCTCTAGAGCTGATTACATGAACATGGAGAGCCTGAAGCTCTGTCCTCACACTCTGCAAACACTGGAACCATCATCACAGAATGAAGACATGTCTGCTTAAACACAACCATCCAAACCACGGTTACACACTCAAAACCCTGACCCTGACCCTAACCCTGACCCTGACCCTGACTCTGACCCTCACAAACATCAGCTAGAAGCTCAATAAATGATACAAAAAAAATCACTGAATCAGTTTGTTTACACCAGAGGTGGGAAGTAACGAAGTACAAATACTTCGTTACTGTACTTAAGTAGATTTTTCAGGTATCTGTACTTTA
>JAVDPK010000851.1:57864-69277 GCA_034780415.1 Cichlasoma orientale | reverse complement strand
AACAATCAAAACGACCCCCTATGAGCAAGCATTTGGCAACAGTGGGAAGGAAAAACTCCCTTTTAACAGGAAGAAACTTCCAGCAGAACCAGGCTCAGGGAGGGGCGGTCATCTGCCATGCCCGGGTGGGGCTGAGGGGAGAGACAGGCCAACCGTATAGGCCTTATAGGCTTGCTCAGTGATGCTGATATCAGGGAGGATAGAGCCCTCCCTGCCGTTTGTATAGGGTCAGATGTCATTCAAAGCAAGCTCACCTTTTCCTCGCTTCCATAGCAAGGATGGTGATGGTAAAGACTGACCCACTCACAAACTGTGCTGCCTGTACTGACATTACAAAAACCAAAGCGTGTCAGGTGACAGCAGTTGTCTTTATTTGGCGTGGCCCAAGGTCAAAGACAGTGAGTGTTAAACAATATAAGTGACGTGTACAGGGAGGGAGGGTCTAATGAAAGAACAGCAGGATCCTCTGATCCCAAAAAGGGAGAGAACTTCATGATACATTAGCTTCTGCTACACTGACCGAGAACTGGGAGGAAATCTGGGTGTTTGTTTTATTTTTCTTTTGAGCTGCAAAAGTTCTCTCAGACTAATGAAGTGCTAAAGATGAAAACTAACTTCCGTAGTATAATTAGCAGGACACCGGTGATGCGTGGCTTTTCAGGCTTTTCACTTCTCATACAGATAGCAGATGAGCTATCTCAGTCATATGAATTTCCCTCTGGGATCAATAAAGTTATTCTTAAATAGGGAATGATATATGGGCATTCTAAATATGGAAGTACTTTTGATTACTCTGACCTCTTCTTCAAGGTCAAATAAGGTCAAACTTTCAAAAACTGCCTGAAAAGTCTACTGCCTTGGTTTGTATTGGCAACATTTAGGAAATGATGCAGGTATACGGGGATTCTAAATATCACATTATAGTTTCCATCCAAATATCATGCCACATTTGACCTCTGACCTCACTTTTAGAATTCACATCTGCCCTTCTTTTAAGATGCCCCCAAAATTAGTTATAACTTTTAAAAAAAGTATCGCCCAGAGAAAGAATGAGCTGCCTAGTTAGTTAGAAATCAACTGTAGTGTAATATTATATAATAAGATCAAGTTATTCGTGTCCAGTTATTATCCATTACCTCGGATTGCTTCTTGTTCAGGTTAAGTTTAAAATATACATATTTTTGTGGTTCAACTTGTCATTTTTGCTCAATCCAGCATGAAAGCTGAATAATAATAGAATTTTCTTCACTTTTGTGACTAAGAATTTCCTGTTAAAACGGATTCTGCGGGACTTCACAGGACTGCTTGAATTTTTTTTCATATTTTAACTAGCCAATTCATCTGTCCCAAATCACAGATCCTGGCTCATCTTTAAAGAAAGAAAGACAAGTGAAAATTTCAGGGTTTTATCTTTTGAAATATTCATGTTCAACCACTGCCTCAGAGTCAAAAAAGTGGATTTATGGACCATTTTTAAAAAAATATATATATCTTGAAAATTATTTGATATGTGAAGCAGAAACGTCACAGCAAATATGTATTTGTAATTTCATTACCTCCAAATGAATTTTGTTATTATTATCAACACTCAGGTATACAGAGCGCACTGTTCTCACCCTCGTGACAAAAGCGACGTCCGTTCTGCACTTTGCTGGTGGCTGATATCGTAACCCGAGGTTTTAATATTTGAACTGGAAAAAGTTGAATCGGTGTGTCCCTAATGAGTATCATTTAGGAAAATCAGGTTTGTAAATGTGGGGGGATGTTCAAAGGTTAAGAAATAAACCTTTTGGATGGAAAATGTCTCATCTACACAGTGTTGCGCTGCGGGTTGTTTGCAGCTTGCAGGTATTTTCAAACCCATTTGCAACAAGTTTTTCCCCCAGAGTTAAGCACCTCTCAGAGTGCATCCTTTCCTCAGTTTAATCTGCAGGAGTTTATGAAGGCTTCGGTTATACGTTTTGCAGGAAGGGAGGACGCAGTAACTAAAAAACAAGCTCCGAGTCTTCCAGCATTCTCCTGCGGAAATGAAGCAGCACATAAATGTGTTGAACAGCCAAGAATTATAGCTGTTACACATAATGAGCTTTGACTGAAGACGTCTTTGGACATTAATGTTCTTTAGGTCGATTCTGAGCTTTTAAAATCTGCAGCTCTTGTTAGATTAAAGGGATCTGAGGCAAACGTTAAAGCATTGCCTGTGAATTTTAATTGGTTTAAACAAAAAATAACCAGCTTTCTGTTTAAAATGTGAATCTCCCTGTGAGCAGGCTCTGTAACTCTGGCAGAAAAACCTCTCTAGAATAAAAACTGACTTGTGATATCTGACACTGATCTGCTGTTTCTGTGATACTCAAGTGTTATTTGTTGTTTTTGCCAGACTGAAAGCTGTGATTCAGAGCGCAGAAAATGCCTGGTGGTTTCTAAGGTTGCTGAGAATCCAGTGACCCCGTGTAGATGTGCGATAACCTGACGATGCTCAGAGGAGGAGACCATAAAAAAGCAGCCTGTTTTCGGTTAATCCCCGAGGCTCCGCAGCGTCTCTGCTCTTACACTTGGGAACATGCTTAAAATAAAAATGTCTTGTATTCAGCAGATATTTAGGAATCTGCAGCTGAAGCAGTGTTTATGCCAGCAGGCAATGATAGTTTTAAAGCTTTAAAAACACATTTGAATAATTTGCTGCCTCAAATTAATTACATTGTGCCTTTTCAAATTTGTTTTAAAATGTTTGACTTCGTTTGCACAGCCGGCTCTCACCCTGAAGAATTTCAAAACTTAATACTTTCTATCCGAACTGCAGAAAGGAGCTGAAGCTGGCCTGTATTTCTTCGTCCCACTGTGTGACTAAAGCAGTCGTAGCCACAAATAAAAGGATCACCTCAATGACTCAATCACTGGACAGCTGAATCAGATTTAAGATTTTTGCATGATTGTTTTATTTTTTTAACAATTAGTGGCCAATTCCAGCTAATGGGGAATTACCAAAAGCTGCAGCTCCTCATCAGTTGGACACAAATAGTTTGGACATCTTCATCTTCTTCAGTTCATCTTCTGCGTCGTTATTCTTGGCCTGTACGGGTTTATTTTAGCACTATTCACAGGTACTATGTCATCTATGTCCACTGTGGAGATCATCACTGAACAGAGGTGGTGGCCTATGACACCAGCTATCAACAACCTATACTACAGTCTTGAGATCCCCTCCCCCGATGATTCAACCCCCACTCAGACCTTTCTTTGGTTATCTGCATGTCGCGTGTATTGGGGGAGGCTACCAAACAAACATGCTTTTGTTTCTTCCTGTGGACTCGTGCTACAATCAGCTGATTTGAGTTCACGTGTAGGGAGGAGGGAAATGGTGGACATTTATTTTTACCACAGGAAAGGACAAAAGCGCGATGGTGAAACGCAAACTGCGTCCAGAGCAGAAACAACACAACACTGGCTCTTTGCAATCATCTGCAGCATGCTAGCACAAAGCTAGCACAAAGCGTGATGCTAAAGCTGAGTGCATGCTGACCTCAGCCCAGCAGCCAGAGCCTGAGGTCCAACATGTAACAAAGGCAGTGATGAACAGTCAGGCTGGCAGCACTGTAGCCTCCATTTCTACCTCTTCATGTTACTACAGTAAAATCACCATGGCGATCGCTTTGAAGTCTCTGTGGGCTGGTTTTCGACTGATTTGTGTTGTCGGTTTTGTGTTCATACAAACACTAAAAAGAGAGATTTGTGTTGGTGTGTGGAACTGCAGCCAAAGGTTTACATTGTTAATTGGTGACACAGGTCATGTTATGGAGTAACGGCAAAGTAATAGAACAAATAGGGTAACTAATTACTTTCTCCTGGGAGTAATTAAGCAATGTACTGCATTACTTTTAAGCAAAGTAACACATAATGTGTAATGCATTACTTTTTTTTTGGAGTAATGACCCCAACACTGGACATTAATAATTCACATGATAGTGGTGTGGGGCAGTGTTTCATAACCAGCTCCGAGAGGACAAAATCACTGAGGGCTAAATATCCGGGACTCTCAATGAGCTGTTTTAGAACTGAAGAAGCATCGTGGGTCAGAGGTTAACCGAAAAGAAGTCCAGCTGCCTTCGTTTCAAGTGTTTAAGATGTTTCAAAGTTTCAAATAACAAGATCAGTGAGCCAAAACTCCGGCTTCAGACTGATCTACACAACCAGCTTCAGACTTTTTCTACTCTTTAATGTGTATCATGTCAAAGGACATGGATAACTCTAATCCCAAACCCAGAAACTCCACCCACCTGCTGTTCGGACCTTTTGTTTGCAAGAGTCAGCCAATCAGATGAAAGTTGGCTTAAAAAAAAAAAAAAAGAGATGCTAGAACAGCTTGTTTCAGCTGCACCAAGGCCCAGTATATGATACATAACTGTGATATTTAATCAAATTAAATACCCATACTGTGGTTATAATACACATTATAGTAATATGAATAAAGGCAGATGAGCTAAAACAGCACATTTCAGAGGATAAACTGAGGGGCCGCACCAAGACTCAGTGTAAATAAAATACCATTTTAAGCTCTAAATGATTCAAAACTCCTCTTTAAAGTCCACGAATAAAAGTCTGGAGCTGGAAATGAGCATAATCGTCTCCTTTAACAAAGTAGGGGGTGTTGTTCGTGTTACTGGTTTTTAAAGTCCTGGCCATGCGTCTTGTTTTTCCTGCAGTTCCTTCCTTGTATTTTTATGTCCTTACTTTCCACCATATTTCCTGTCTCTGCCTTTGTTTTCGTGCACACAGTCTCTCTATGGTCTGTCTCCTTGTTTTGCTTCCAGCAGCCAATCAGAAGAATGTTACCCTAAACGGAGAAGAGCTAAACCAACTTGTTTCAGACAGAGGACGGACTGAGGGGGCGCACCAAGGCCCAGTGTAAGTGAGGAGTATTCTCAACTGCAATCAAAGTTACTCTTGTAAAGTCCCAAGAATGAAGCTATGGAGCTGGAAATTAGCCTAACAGGTCCACTATAATGTAATATGTTCCATTTAAAAAAATTAACTGTCAAAGTTCAGCATATGAATAAAACCTGAGATCAGAGTGTGTGAAACCAGCTCAGCCCACAGGGTAGATTCTGGGTGATTAAATAACTGTTATTTAGCCAGAGGTTCCATCAAATGATTCTGTTGTGACCCAGTCTTCATAATTTGCGTCCCACATCATGAATATTGATCAGTGCTCTGATGTTATCTGAAAGAAAAAGCAGCAGCTTGAATCTTCATTTCCTGGAACCTGTTCCAAGAAACTAAACACAGCCATCTGCTCTCTGCCGCAACCCCCCAGCAACAACACCAGGCAGCCTATCAGGAGGCGCTGCAGAACAGAGGGGGGAGGCCGCGGTGGTGCCTCCTGGCGGCTGCGGTCAGAACTGCGGCAGTTCTCGATCGCAAACACTTGAGCTCATTGTTACCAAGCTTTAGAGAAAAAACTGCTTACAATATTTTCCTTCTGTGCAATAAAACACTGCTTTACACTCAGAGCAGGAGGGTTTTAACTGGGAATGACCAGGATGGGCAGGATTACACAATGAGTACATCAGAGGGACAGCTCAGGTTGAGCAGTCTAGAGACAAAGTTAGAGACACAAGACTGAGATGGTCTGGACATGTGCAGAGGAGGGATAGTGGATATATCAGAAAAAGGATGTTGAAGATGGAGCTGCCAGGCAGGAGGAAAAGAGGAAGGCCTCAGAGAAGATTCATGGATGTGATGAAGAACATGCAGAGGGTTGCTGTGATAGAGGAGGATGCTGGGGATAGGGTGAGATGGAGGCAGATGGTTCGCTGTGGCGACCCCCAATGGGATCAGCCGAAAGAAGAAGAGTCGGGCCTGAAATAAGGTCTAACCATTTTTGTTCTACATCCCCAATAATGGGATTAAATACCCTACTCATGAATTTTGACTCTTTTAGGTCATCCAGAGAAGGTGTTTGCTAACATGTGGCTAAATGGACCTGTAGAAGTTGTTGACAGTTGACGCCATCATGACGAACACATGACCTGAGTGGTGGTGACATATAGTGCTGTGCATAAGCCACCCCTCATTTCTTTGTATTTTGCTTTCTTGTAATTTCTTAAAGTGGTTTTGAACATTCGTTCTTCAGACTTCCTGGAGGTCTTTCAAAGTTTATCTTTGGACATTGGCTGCTTTTTCATTATTTTCAGTCCAGTCCTTGTACCGGACCATTTTCAGACCATGTTGTTTTTTTGTTAACACTGACCTATGAGACATTCAAGCATAAAAAATGAACCTAATTCAAGGGATGAACCAGTGCTGTGTCTACACATAACAGAAAAATTAGCAATGAACCATTTTTAAATTGTATCTTTAGGGATTTTGTTACTATTTGCCTGTCACAGAAACACATAATTTGTTCCCATTTCTTTCGCTGACTCAATGAAAAATCCAACGATAACCGAGTTTGACAGGCCTAAAATAGTATTTTTGCGCCAACAAGCTGATTCCCGAAAACCTATTAGCTGAAAGCTTGGCATATCTCATCATGGTGAAGAAACTGGATAAGTGGAGGACACAAGAAGTAGTGCCAGAAAAACTATCTACAACAGATGAACAATACCTGAAAGTCATGTCCTTAAGAAATAATAAAAATCCTGCAAAGACCTGACACAGGACCCAATGGATGCACCTGGACCGGCAGATGATTCATCTGCTTTTCACTGAAGCCTCATCAGAAATGGTCTCAGTGGGAAGATGGCTGTCAAGATGCAATTCTTAAGGAAGGAAAACAAGGAGAAAAGGCTGAGCTATTCCAAATTCCAAAGATGCAAGCTGTGCTAGCGTACACTAAGAGGGGAAACCAAGTGGCTGAGATTGTGCATAGGGACATCTGTGCCACACATGGACTTAAAGTCCCCATGAGGTCCCAATGAGAGACACCACCAAAGGCGGTTGAGAACAACAGGGCTAAGGTCCTGTTTCAGACTGACAAGCAGCTGCTGACCAACCATCCAACCAGACATGGTGGTGGTTGACAAGGAGCAGAAGATAGCTGTGATAGATGTGGCAATCCCAGTAGTCAGCAACATCGTGAAGAAGGAGCACGAGAAAATAGAGAAGCGCCAGGGGCTGAAGGAACAACTGGAGCAGATGTGTAAAGTCCAAAATGGTCCCAGGGGTACTTTTTGAGAGGAAAACTGATGGAGAGCGTCAGGTATTTAACCCTTAGAGGGGCTGAAGGTGGTCCTGAGAGTCACTGACCTGAGAGTCATTGACCCATCCTGTAATCATGTATGTCGTAAAGGGCCGCATTAGCCAAGGTGTGACTCAACCATGGGTTATTACCATCTTTGAGGCTACAGCTGTAACAGTTCACTGAGTGGGTTTAGTTTGAGAAGACAAGTTAAATCAGCACTGTTAATTCCTTTTGATAGCAACTTTAAAGTGAAATTAGCTCGACATTTCCCCCACACAGATATTACCATACAGTCCTACCCTGTTTGTAAATGTTGGCATGTTGATGATATGCAAGCCGATTTTTTTTTTTTTTTTTTGCCGTCTGAACTGCTGTGCAGAACATTGAAGTCATGCTGCTGCATGACGCTCGAAACCACGTGAACATCTGACACATGCCGGTTGAGAGGCGTGCAGAGCAGCTGATGCTGCAGATGTCAGCTGCTCTGCGTTAAATCATCGTCACTCACCGGTGGGGGAGGTGCTGTCAGCGGGGCCTCGATGATGTGGATGATCCCGTTTACAGCAGGAATGTCCCACTCCAGCAGCAATCTCTTGTTCACCAGTTTTGAGCTCTGAGGGTACAGTAAACATGGCAGCACATTTTAAGTTGACCTGTTCAGCTGTAAGTGTGAGGCTGGTGCATTAAAAAAAAAAAAGTACTGTGTGATTACTCACAGAAAAGTGAAGGATTACTTCATGTTATTTTTTATCAGTTAGTGTACTGTTATCCTTTTTAACAGTACACTGTGAATAAATACACACAGTCTTTTTTTGTTTTGTTAATAATGTAATTAATATTGAGTGTAACCAACACTCCTCCATGAATCGCCACCTTATCGTGGTGGAGGAGTTTGTGTGTCCCAGTGATCCCAGGAGCTATGTTGTCCAGGGGCTTGTCACCCTGGTAGGGTCTCCCATGGGCCCCTCCCCCAAGACCAAACTGGTCTTGGGGGAGGGGCCAGACAAAGAGCAGTTCAGAAGACCCCCCATGGAAATAATTACAAGGGAACTGTTTACTCTGCCCGGGATAGGATTACCGGGGCCCCACCCTGGAGCCAGGCTTGGGGAGGGAGCTTGAGGGAGAGCGTCTGGTGGCCAGGCATTAGCCCGTGGTGCCCGGCCGGGCACAGCCCGAAGAGATGACATGGGCCCGCCCACCTGCAGGCCCACGACCCGCGGGAGGCGTTGTAGGGGTCGGGTGCAATGTATGTCGGGAGGTGGCCAAGGGTGGAGGCCCTGGCAGACCAATCCCTGGCTATCGAGACTGGCTATCGGGGCATGGAATGTCACCTCTGAGCTACTGCGTGAGGTTGAGAGATACCAGCTAGATATAGTCCTGGCACACCTAAACGTGTTGTGAGGGTGCGCTGGGAACGCCTGGCAGAAGCCCCAATCCGCGAGATCTTCAACTCCCACCTCTGGCAGAACTTCGACAGCATTCCGAGGGAGGCTGAGGACATTGAGTCCGAATGGACCATGTTCCACACCTCCATTGTTGAGGCTGCTGCTCAGAGCTGTGGCTGCAAGGTGGTTGGTGCCTGTCGTGGTGTTAACCCCCGAACCAGATGGTGATCACCGGAGGTGAAGGGAGCCATCAAGCTGAAGGAGTCTTATCGGGCTCTCCTTTCCAGCACCCTGGCATAGACCTTACCGGGGAGGCAGAGGAGTGTGATCCCCCAAAAAGTTGGAGCACACCCTCTGGTCTCCCTTCTTAAAGATGGTGACCACCACCCAGTCTGCCAATCCAGTGGCACTGCCCCAGATCTCCACGCGATGTTGCAGAGGCGTGTCAACCAAGACAGCCCTACAAAATCCAGAGCCTTTAGGAACTCAGGGTGAATCTCATCCACCCCAGGCGCCCTGCCACCACGGAGTTGTTTATCTACCCTCAGTAACCTCACCCCCCAGTGATGGGCAAGTCATCCCCCTCATTCCCAGACGCTGCGTCCACTACAGAAGGCGTGTCAGTGGGATTAAGGAGGTCCTTGAAGTATTCCTCCCCACCACCTAACTGTAGCCTCAGTTGAAGTCTCTAGCGCCCCATAAACCGTGTGAGTAGAGCACCACTTTCCCCTCTTGAGTCGCCTGACAGTTTACCAGAACCGCTTCTTATTCAGTGACTTTTTAAAGTCTCTCTTACTGTTTAATACATTGCAGTATTTCTCTGTTTCTGTTTCTCTGCCAAAGAAATAAAGAAAATCCCTTATGTGTTTATAGTATTTCTGTCTCCCTCCGACTCTGAGGCCTGAAGCAGGTGAGGAATGCATCCACAACTACGGCGTACAACGAGCAGGTGGGCGTCAGCTAAAGTGATGGCAGAGGGGACGTCCTTTACGCATGTTAAATATTCACATTATTTTGTGCCAGGTTGATAATAAGTGTCTAAGATGCTAAGAAGCTGTGCTGCACAGTGTGAAGGACCGCCAGAATGCTAAACACACAGCGCACAGTTAAACTGTCACTCAGAGGGAAATTAACAAGCTTGTCACTGTTTATGTGGTGGAGGAGATGCAACCAATGTTAACTCACTATACAACGAGGCAGTGCTGATTTTTTTTTTTATATATATAGGATAGGACTGAACACAAACGCACTTACAGAAGATG
Organism: Cichlasoma orientale; assembly: GCA_034780415.1. Taxonomy (NCBI): domain Eukaryota; kingdom Metazoa; phylum Chordata; class Actinopteri; order Cichliformes; family Cichlidae; genus Cichlasoma; species Cichlasoma orientale. The sequence continues at coordinate 59,447 of JAVDPK010000851.1, read as the reverse complement.
ACAGCTATTATGAGTGGTGTGTACTGTATGTGCACATTTCTGTCAAATCCAGAAGCATTTGTAAAGGTAGAAATTTCTGCAATAAAAAAAGTAACTTGTAACATTACACTCCCAGAAAAGTAACTTGTTAGAGTACTTCTGTGTTACCAAAAATAAACACCCTTTTGCATTTAGCTTGCACACGTTGGTCACGTGTAGCCTCGGTGTGTTGACTTCATCATATTGGTAGCATCTCCTCCATCACATAAGCAGCAGCAGCAGCAGCAGCAGCAAGCTCGTTCATGCCCCTCACAGTGACAGTTTTGGCTAAAAGCAGCTGCTGTCTCGGAGCTGCTTTCCTCAACATCTCTGGCTCACCACCAGCGTTTATGGAGCTGTGCTTCAAAATGCAACGCAGAGCTCTGAAAGACACTTATTATCACTCAGACACAAAATAACACTAATACTTCCACAGCCAGCCTCCATCTCGCTGGCTGACCTGAGTGACATAAACCGCAGAACTGGACACGTTCCACGAAAGCAGTTTGGTTCCAAGGAGTTGGAAAGAGACACAAACACTCCAACTGTGTTTGGGATTTTCTTTTTTTCTTTTAGCCAAAACAAAAGGGATGGGATACTTAACAGTAAGTTATTTGAAAAAGTAATTAAATAACTGATCGTATAAGGTGCTACATTAGTTCATCTGAGTACTCCTCATAATGCATTTAACTGAATACTGCGATGAGGTAAATGTACAACAGACTACACAGCCTGTGCATAACTAACGTGCAAGATAAATGCAAAGGGGTGTTGAACTGTTGTAACTTACAGGCCATCTCATCAGCTGTTTCTCTCATTAAGTAACACTGTAACTGATTACTTTTCAAAAGCAGTAATCCTATAATGTAACATGTTACTTCTAAAAGTAACGTTAGTTAACACTGAATTTGATACTCTTTAGAAATGACATGAAAATAATTTTTTTGTCAAATCCAATTTTCTTGCACACAGTTTGTTCTGAATTTTCACCATGTTGATATTAAACATCTCACTTCCTGTAAGGAACTGTGTATGTGTGTGTGTGTGTGTGTGTGTGTGTGTGTGTGTGTGTGTGTGTGTGTGTGTGTGTGTGTGTGTGTCCCCTCTGACCTCATTGTTGCCGTGGGTAACACTCAGGTTGAACCCGAGCCTCGATGCGATGACCGTCTGGTGCTTCAGCTCCTTAAACGGCCGTCTGCTGTGATTGGCTGAGATGTGATACTCGAGGTCTCTTCCAGTCAAAGTCTAAACACAAACAAAACAAAGATTTCACTGACAGCTGTGTCACAACTCACTGCTGCTTTAATTCAATAAGAAACAATTAAAAGGTTTAATATCTGTTTACTGATAATAATGTGGCTACCGCAACAAATGCTTCTAATTTCCTTATGGACTCAGCTTTAACTCAGATAAAAATAACTAAATAAATAATACGGTGAATAAATACTAGGGGTGTGCGCGATTACTCAACTAGTCGACTAGTCTGCACTATTGTTACTAGTCGGTACCAGACGTACTAGTCGGGTAGTCTAATTATTAAGGTTTCAGTAAACCCAGTGCTGGTA
>JAVDPK010000851.1:14321-28743 GCA_034780415.1 Cichlasoma orientale | reverse complement strand
GTAAAAACTAACTGAAACAAAACTGGACTTACAAGAAAACATCAAAATTAAATTTAAAAACTAGAAATAAAAAAAAAAATCAAGGTCTCTGGAGACGCCAGACTGGAAACTCGTCAACTGTTGGCTAAGAGGAGGCGTTACCTTCATCGCAGTTCACACCGTGCTTGTTTGGATCTGAGCAGATGTGGCAGGCGATGCCACTCCAGCCTGGCTGACAGCTACATGAGCCATCACCATGGATACCATCAGAGCACTGTGTGTGATAAAAATTAAAAGGCGTCAGCTGATGGGCGAGGCGCCGAGGAAAGAGCTGCCTGAATGTTCCTTACTGTTCCTCTGTCGTAGCACGGATGCTGAAATCCTCCGATACAGGGCTTACAGTCCGGACCGTAGAAACCTTTACAGCACTCTGCTACCTGTTACACACACACACACATACACACACACACACACACACACACACACACACACACACTAAATCTTTTCAAATGTATAAAATATATGTTTGAAATAAGGACTTCTGGACCAGTGGAAGCAACAGAACAGGAAAACCAACTGCGTCAATAATTCCACTTCCAATTTCCCAGCTCATTAATTATGAACCTCCTGATAAAAACTAATAAAACATTGGAAACTAAGCAAAACTAAACTGAACCGAAAACAAAAAAAGAAGCTCCATAAAAATGTAAAATTCATAACTCCTCACACAGTCGGAGAGCTGCATGAAGCTGAGAATGAAGCTCCCCTCTCACCTGTTTGGTGGTGTTGCAGTATTTGGCGCAGCCTTTGCTGAGTGACGGCCTGAGAGGAGACGTGACGTACTCGCAGCCAATCAGATGGCTGCCCTGAAGAGACAGAAGACAGATCTCGTCTTCGCCACGGTTCACTATCGATCACGTGAAAAAATGGGAACGTTCTGGGAAATTTTTCCAGAACGTTCAACGTTGTGTCCCTTTAGCAAGCATGGCAACAGAAGAGCAGCATGATCTCAGAAACAGGATTTAGTATGTAAAGAACTAAAACTTTCAGTCAGCCTGTTAAAGACAGAAGCATCTTTACACCTCTTCTATGTTTATGTTCCCTAAACTTAATTTCTTCAACAAGAGGTGTCGCCCCCCCCCCCCCCTTGCTGGCCACTAGGAAGAATGCAGCTTTAAGGCACCTGATATAGGTTTTACTATTCTAACCCTGAAAGCTAGGTCCATCTTTGATATACAGTCTGTAATTCTCATGTATGCCTGCAAAGAAATGAATGCCATCACAGTAGATCAATAAAGCCAATTAGAATAGAATAGAACGTTTTTTACCATTTCGGTGCTGCCTTCTGGACACTGGGTCTCATAGAGGTAACTGCAGTGAACACAGGGACCCTGAAAACACACAAAAATGAAAGTTTAACATGTGCTGTTAGCTTTACACTTCTTTATAACGACAGAAACGATTAATTTAGAGCTTTTTGTGAAAACAAATAATGTGAATTACTAGCAGGGACTAGGAGGAGAGATCATATTTCCCTGTATTGGCTTCTCTTCATTGGCTCCCTGTTAAACCCAGAATCAGATTTATTGAACCGTCCCTCAGGTATGCTGCTGCTAGGAAGCATTTTCTTCCTCACTCCACCCCACATCATTAACTTTTGTCTTCTCCCTCCTGTGGTGAGTTTCGTCCCACTGTTGCTAAGTGCAGGTCGTACAGCGGGGTCTGCCTGATGGTTTGGGTTTGCCTCTAATAATGAAAAGCTCTTTACCTTATGATATAAAGTGCCTTAAGGCAACCGTTGTTGTGAACTGGTGCTACACAAATAAAACTAAATTGAACTGATCTTAATGAAGCTCATCGTTGTGATGCACGTGTACTCTGCTGGAAAATCCTGACTTTTAAGAATACGGCTAAGTTTGCTGAGAAGTGTCTAAACGAGACTGCCGAGGGAGATTCAGCATTATCACAGTGAACACAGTTACTGTTTATAGCCTAATTGCATTATATTTCTTGCAACTGCATTTCCCTCAAAAATAATATAGTTGTAATAGTAAGATTATCCAGCAAGTATCATAAACTGTGACCTTGCGTGAAAGAAAGGATAAACACTGCTGAAGGGGGAAAGTAGTCCCTGTGAAGAGGCAACATTCCTGTAACACATGCACTCATATGTTTACTGCTTAAATCTCAGATCTGTGTCTCCTTTTCCTGGATGAGGAAAACTTGGTCTCACAGTCTTTTCATCATGTGAAAAACCTGCGAGCTAAAAGAAGCTCCACATGTTCACTGCGTGTGTGTGTGTGTGTGTGTGTGTGTGTGTGTGTCCATCTTTTCTCACCACGGTGATCTTGCTCTCCACATCATCACAGCGGTGAGGCAGGATGGGAAGGATGGAGGGCGGGTACAGCAGCCCATCAATCATATGTATGACCCCGTTGGACGCCATAATGTCGGCGCTCGTCAAACGGATGCCCTTCTCACCCAGCACGATCTCCCCCTGCAGGACGAAAGGAGAGCACAGGTAGTGTTTAAAGAGTCTGCTAATGTGTGTCCTAAATAATGGAAATCAAACTATAAACACACACACTGAAGTACCAATGAGATGTGCTTACATCATCAGACGCAGTGATGGTGACCATCTGATTTGCCATCGTCTGAATCCGAGAGAGCGCGCTCAGATAATCAACTGTCAGCTACAGACAGGAAAAAAAGACCAACCATGAACAAAGAACATCTAATCCATCCATCCATCCATCCATCTAATCCATCCATCCATCCATCTAATCCATCCATCCATCCATCTAATCCATCCATCCATCCATCCATCCATCCATCCATCCATCTTCTCCCGCTTATCTCTTTCAGGGTTTGAGGGGGGTTGGAGCCTATCCCAAGAACACGTTCTAGGGATGACGTTCTTATTTTAGTGCCTTCGTCAGTAGTGTGGATAACCTGGTGATGCTGGAATAAATGTGAGGAGTTCAGGCTTTCAGGAGCAGGAATGTGATAGCATGCCTGCTAAGATTAAAAGGTTACCTGTTCTGCTTTTTTTCCATTTCCTGTCAGATTTATAATGTTCCAGGGGTTCATGCTTATATTAAACATGCCAAAATTTCAGATAATAAGGTCAGTATATGTCAGCGTAATCGCTCAGGCACCAGACCGCTCTAAAAAACATTTTCTTCCAATCTTCGCTCTGGATGAAGTCAATAAAGGAGGAAATTGCTCTTGAGTTTTTCTTGGTTCCAAACACGCGTAAGGATGATTGGTGAGCACACGTTTAAGGAAATGAGTCTGCGTTACAAGCAGAAAGTACAACGGAAGTAGCCATTAATGTTTTGTGCTAGTAGTCAACCACACATTTAAATGTTTCTGCTCCTGGTAATCAGCACCAGAAATACTGCTCAATTAAACAAATTAACATACATCAGCTGATACATGTTTTCAAAGATGTATGAGACCACTCGCCACTAACCGGAGCTGCAGCCCCGACAGATCCTGCATCCCTGTCTCTCTGTTAATTTTGAAAAGAGCGAGAAAAAAAGTAAACAGAATACAGCTTTGATGCAGACGATGAGTGGCTGTATGTCAGCTGTGTGATTAAACCCACAGTTGACCCACAGCTCCACAGTCTGGGACTGAACTCTATCCTCCAAGAAGGCAACGCTCGCCCCCACAGAGTGGGGTTTATCAGAGACTACCTCCAGAGTTTGGGAGCGGAGAGGATGGAACGGCAGTGCTGACCTCAACCCTGCTGAGCACTTGTGGGATCAGTTTGGGTCAAGCTGTTAATACTTGCAAACTAATCTGACACTGTGTGTGTGCAACATTACGCACTGCATCACGTGCCACATTTCAGAGACATTTAAAACATAAATATGTATAGCCGATGTTTATCTTCGTCTATTAAAATGGGCTCAGTTTTGATTGTTTTCTGAGTGTTTTCCATCGTTTATTCTCGTTAAATACGCTGATTTTTTTCTCTTGTTTTAATGACTTCTAAATTAGTCACCTAATAATTACCATAATTAACTTTATGTTTTATTCAAGTGACCTGAAAGTAACAACTGAGCGCATAAAGTCATCAGAAAAGTTTTAATGAGTCAGAGAGCTGAGCCCCCTATACAAGCAGACCAACCAGAAGTGCCGCCCCCTGATGGCCATTAAAAATAATGCAGGTTTAAGGTGTTTCCGTGTTGGCTTCATATCCATCTTTAATATTGTCTATGGTATTACTTTACTTAGCGGACGTCTATGCATTTTCTTAGCGGCACCAAAGTCCAGTATACGATAAAGAAAGATTATTTAGAACTGTGAATCATGCAGAGCTACTCTAATAAAGTCCAAGAATAAAAATATGGAAATGATTCTTTCTTCATGTGCGCTCACTAATAGGCAAAAAGAAAAAAAGCAGTAAGTGAGAATTAAAAGGAATAATAGTGATGGAGGGAGTTGGGGGTTAGGGTGGGATCTCACCGCAGCCTTGGAGAAAACATGGTGCCTGAGGAGTTCCTGAAGTTTGTGTTTGGCCTGGAAACAAGAAAAGTATTATTAAAATAATCTCTGATTTGATAGGAAACCTCTGTGCTTTAAAAAAAATAACAAAACTGAATTTCTGTGGGTTACTTCAAGATGAATACTATCAGTAAGAAGTAAGTCTGAGACAGAGTCACAAAGAGTTTGAGCTTTTCATTTGATTTGCTGATAATCAAGCAAACTCAGCATGCGTGTGTTACCTGCACTAATCATAAAAGAGATGAAACGTGTAATAAGAAGCGACTCCCCGCGCTCTTACATCATTCAGCATGTACAGGATGCTGCCGTCTCGGGCTCGGTCCACGGCCTGGTTGGTGGGGACGAACACGGTGAAGTGTCCTGGTCCCTTCAGAGGTGGAGGCGCCCCGCAGTTCTAGAAACACGCACATATCTGATTAACAGAGGACGATTCAGCACGGATTTTCTTTGAGAATCAGCGCCGGCCTGAATTAAAGATTGATCGCCGGCTCCCTGCCTCCCTCAGCTCAAGTCAAAGAAGTTTGATTTCAAGTTTATACCACTTTCCAAAAAAGACCTCTTTGATTTTACATCAACAGAACAAGTTTTTATTTTACAGCCGCTCCCACAATTTTACACAAGTGTCACTGGGAGAGTGGTACTGAGAAAAAGGCTCAGGGGTCTGATTTGATTAAAAGCCGTCACCGGTGGATTTTTTTGGTGTTTCTAGAGGACTGCCGCAGGAAAAAAAAAAGGGGGGGACTTCATCATTTTTAGGAAAGGTCGTGCATATTTCAGCCAGAATGCCAAACTACATTCTGCAGGTATTTACAGCACAGCTCTGTAATAAAAGACCTGTCACTCACTGAAGCTGTGATATCTGACACACTATGAAATTAGACAATCTTTTAAAAATAAAGAGGCCTGCGCTGTTGAAAAGCTGATCATTTACATTAAATGTGACATTATGAATTTAGCCACAGCTGCTGGAGGGTCAGCTGAAGAAGGGCAGAAAAACGCTGGCAATATTTCCATGTGCTGTAATAATCAAAATGAAATTAAACCCTCCCAAAAAACAATTCAGTGTTGGACTTTCATCAGGACTGAAATTAGTACCCTGTGGTCTCGGTTTTGGAACGAATGGGGAAAGAAGTGTCACCACTGGTGTTTGGATTGGAGCCGATCTCAATGGGGAAAAAAAATTCGGGCTGGATATCTACACTGATACAGACTGGGAAATGTGTCAGGAACGAATGGATGCCACATTGTATGATGGAAATGAAAATGATCAGCCTGCGGAAGGCTGAATTCAAAGACGGGGCGTGCTCCTAATGAGACGATGGATGGAGTCCTGGGGGTTCTCCTCCCAGATCTGGACTAGAGCATCACTGAGCTCCTGGACAGTCTGAGGTGCAACCTGGTGGTGTTTTATGGACTGAAACATTATGTCCCAGAGGTGTTCTACTGGATTTAGGTCAAGCAAGCATTGGGGATCAGTCAGTGGTATCAATTCCTTCATCCTCCAGGAACTGCCTGCATACTCTCACCACATGAGACACCAGGAGGAGCCCGGGACCCACTGCACCAGCGTAGGGTCTGACAGTGGATCCAAGGATCCACTGGCCCCTCTAGTTCGCCTGTTGTTAATTCAGCAACTCCTAAGCAGCTGAAACTGAAACTTTCAATTTTTTTTGAGCAGTGTACTAACCAAAACAACACAGTGTTTTTTTCCCATAACATTTCCACCTGAAATTTCAAATAATAAACAACAGGCACAAAATAATGCAATAAGCTGCCTGCAAACTTTAGTAAATCCCATTTGCATGACTTGTTAGTAGATATGGTCTCTGTTGACTGTTAGATACTCACATCAACCAAAGACAGGAAGCGGTTGAACTTGTCATCCTTAGTCAGAATCTCTCCAATTGTCATGTCAGCAAACTTGACACAAGAAAAAAAAATATAACATTAAGTTCCATTAAAACCAGCACAGTGACGGATACGACTAACTGCAGTGTTTTCATGCCTGTTACTCAGTTGCTGTTGAAGCACCCTTTGTTACACTCAGTTTGTTTCCTTTCAGGGAGCTCTCCATATTTTGTGTAGCATCGCTTTTACTCACCTGCTCATCACGAGGGGCGGAGCCAGTAGGCGTGATGGGTTGGTCGATGATGTGGATGATCCCGTTGGATGCTGGCAGGTCTTGCTGGATGACTGAGTACAGTTTTCTGGGGTTGTCCAGCAGTATGAACCTCTGAAACAAGAGCAAGGCAACCATGAAAAACACCATCAGTAAGCTTCATTTGAGTGTCTGTCTCTCTTCTGCCGCTGCACCACAAAGAATATTAAACACAACTACAGCAAAGCAGGCCACCGGGCAAGTTCAGGCCAGTGATTGTTTCCACCAATGAAGACAGTTGGAAGGTGATGCTAGCGGTGAACAGCACAAACAGCATCTGCAGATAAAATAAATGTCTGCAGACTGGGAAACATATTTGCGAGCATGTGCGCAAATAAAAAGACGATACAAGAATCAGCCGAAGTGTCTAGAGTATATTTTTTCTCAACAAAAAGTTTAATAATGCAACAGCAGTGAAAATGAGGCCGCCGTAGTTTAAGGTTGAGCTCCTCCTCTGAGGCTGGACTGCGGGCGGTGAAGACGGGTGGAGTAAAAGAAAACACCGCTGCAGCACTTCTTACTGCAATCACAAAGAAACTCTCTGCTGGTAAAAAGCAGACAGAGTCCTTTATCACACTACCTGATCAACAGGTTTAAACACTGAGAAAAAAACCTGCTCCCATCCACCTCCGGCTTGTTTAACGAGGTGACAAAATTCCTTAATTAGGAACAAGCGAAAAGATAAAGTGGTGGCTTCGTTTGTCGGTCTTTACTTTTTATAGATTTATTGTAAATGTTGCTGACAGCGGCCGTTTCCTCTGTGGCAGTGATGCCTGCAGCAGGAGTGAGTCCAAACAGGGGCACGAGGTGCACTCCACTCCATTTATACTTAGTTATATAGTATTAAGCCACCCAGGTGTAAAAATGAGCAAATTGATGAAGGAATGAGATTGTTGCTTCACTGTTAAAATTCTGTGTGCACCTTTAAGAGCGCTGCAACCTTTGCCACACTTTCCAAGGACAGCGAGCCGTAAAGATAAAGCAGGAGCCTTGAGCTCTTCTGCGTGTGAGATAAGTGCTCCTGTTATATACTGCACAACTGGTGATGTGCGGCAGAACTCTAAGCATTAAATGTATGCACCTGCCTCTGAGTGCATTTTGCGACCATTTTATGCACCGCGTTCAAGATCTGTCATGGTGCCACGCATGAGATGTTGTTGACCAAGCAATAAACATACAGCTAGTGAGATAAACATGAGCAGTCCTGATAAAGCTCCACCCACTCGTGAGGCCACGCAGTCAAGCAGGAAATGCTGCTTATTGTTTTTTTGTTCCTGATAGGAGAAGCAGACAGAGACAGACGGTAAGGATACCAATCACACCGTAAAATATCACAGTCACCTAACGAGGACGGCTCCAGGAGGGAACACTGGGATAACTGGAAGAGTGGAATACTTGTAATTCCTGCCACCTGCTGCAGACTGCTCTACTTTAAGATCTGAAAGAGCTGCAACGGAAAGTGAAAGCAACTGTCGGAGAACCTTCTTCCCTTTTGCTGTGTTTTCAGCTTCAAAGACAAAATGTCGTTCAGAGGAGAAGAGGATTTCTCCTGTCCCATCTGCCAGGATGTCTTCAAAGACCCCGTTGTTTTGTCGTGCAGCCACAGCTTCTGCAAAGACTGCCTACAGAAATGGTGGCAGGGGAAGAAAATATTAGAGTGTCCGTGCTGCAAGAGAAGATCCTCAAAGAGTGATCCCCCTCGCAACTTGGCACTGAAGAACCTGTGCGAGGCCTTTTTAGAGAGGGGCGAGAGAGGCCGAAGAGCTTCAGAAGGCTCTGAGACACTCTGCAGTCTGCACGGCGAGAAACTCAAAATCTTCTGTCTGGACCACCAGCAGCCGGTATGTGTGATCTGTCGAGACTCGAAAATGCACAACAACCACAGATTCAGACCCATCGACGAGGCTGCACAGGAACACAGAGAGGAGCTCCAGAAATCCCTGAAGCCCTTAAAAGAGAAACTACAGGCTTTTGAAGAAGTTAAAGGAAGTTATGATCAAATACTGAAACACATCAAGGTCCAGGCCCAAAGCACAGAGCGGGAGATTAAAGAGCAGTTTAGGAATCTTCACCAGTTTTTGTACAGTGAAGAGAAGGTCAGGATTGCTAATCTGAAGGAGGAAGAGGAGCAGAAGACTAAGATAATGAAGGAGAAGCTTGAGGGTCTGAGTAGAGAAATAGGAGGTCTTTTATTCACAATCAGAGCCACAGAGAGGGAGCTCAAAGCTGAAGACATCTCATTTCTGGAAAACTATAAGGCAGCAGTGAAAAAAGTCCAGCAGCGCCCCCTGCTGCCTGATCCAGAGCTGATTTCAGGAGCTCTCATAGATGTGGTCAAACACCTGGGCAACCTGACCTTCAACATCTGGAACAAGATGAACGAGAAGGTCTTCTACAGTCCTGTGATTCTCGATCCAAACACGGCTGACCCAGAGCTTGCTGTATTCGACAATCTGAGCAGCGTGAAATCTGTGGAGCGGAAACAGCTTCCAAGTAACCCGGAGAGAACCAAGTTCTCCTGTTCTGTTCTCGGCTCTACGGGATTTAACTCAGGGACGCACAACTGGGATGTTGACGTCGGAAGCAACAAGGACTGGGAACTGGGCGTGCTCGGCGAGTGCTCCCAGACCGGCAGGCGCCTTCAGTCTGGACTGTGGAGAATTTTGTTCTCCAACGGTAAATTCACAGCGTTCTCATCGCCAGACGTGGAGAAGGATCTGCCGGTGAAGAAGGAGGTGCGCAGGATCAGAGTTCATCTGGACTTTGACCGAGGAAAGTTGTCTTTCTCCGATCTCGACACAAACGCGCACATACACACCTTCACACACAGCTTCACCGACACCCTGTTTCCTTATATTTACACTGAGAATCCTCTCCCACTGAAGATTTTACCGCTGAAGGTCACCGTGACGGTGGAAAAGAACCCCTGAGGGGATGCATATTATGATAAGGTTGGGAAATATAACAAAACTTGGAGACCAAATTTATTTACTGCTTAGGGCCGTACAGCATCTTTCATATCAGTGGCTCAAATATTAGACAAGTGGATATAAAGGACTGCTGCAGTTATGTGACGCGGTCCTCTGATTATCTTAACAGGTTTTTGTCTGTACCTCAATATGTACAAAATGAAAAGCTAGCACTGGATGATGGTGGAATATTTTGGGCAGGGTTTACAGTGTGTCAAAAATACAAAAATGTAACTCTTCTTTATAACAAACCGCGGGAAATCCTTTGCAGATGTGAGCAAACTAACCACTAAGTTAGCAGCAATTTAAGAGCACGGCAACGCTCGTTTGAGTTAGCGTCCTTTCTTTGACTTCCTTAAAGGGATGCTGAGAACACTGGATGCAGCACTGGAGCATCTTATGTGAGTCACACCTCCACCCTTCCTTCCCTTTGTGTTTGATTACAAACAAAAAGGGTTTTTCCTGGATCAGAATCGTTCTTTGCGGGGTTACTGTGCCCATTAGCAGGCACATATTAGAAGCAATAAGCTTGTTATTCATTTGACAGAAATGTATGATTCCTGGGGGGGGGGGGGGGGGTTCTGGCATTAACAATAACGTCTAAGATGCCTGAGTATATGAAAGACAAAACTGAAATTATTTTATCACAAGGCTGTATGGGTGTGTGGGTTTTTTTTTTTTGGGTTTCCTCCAGGTGCTGAAGTCCAAAGTGATGCACGTCAGGTTAAATGAAGCTTTCAGATTAGTCACCACATGATGTATTTATACAGTTACTTAACCCAATTACTCAGACTTTGGATAATTAACAGATTTATTAAACTTAAAGGGAAAGGATGAAATGCTGAAGTGCCACATAAATTAGAGCATTATTGCAAAACAGAACATGCCACATAATTTTCTTTGAATAATCATTGTCCCAATATTGTAATTGAAATTAAAATTTTATTTTCTGCACAGCCGTAGTCAATGTAAGGGTAACCGTTTCTGAAGACATATCCTAGAGAACAACTACAGAATATGCACGTTAACATAATTTCAGTCAAAAGTATGTTCATATTCCAGCTGCAGTAATTTGCATTTTGTGGTATGATTTTCCACACACATACATGAAGCAACAGAAGTGGTGAGGGAAGGATAAAGAGCCAGCACAGAACACAGCAGGCATCAAAGGCGACAGATAGTAATTAAGGAGGAGGGACCAGGGAGAAGGTGGGTTGCAAAGCGGCTTGTAGATATCAAGAAGCCTAAATGAAGCACATCAGCTGACACATCAGCTGGTGTGGGCTGGCCTTGAGATCAGAGATACAATGTTTTACTTTATGTTATGAATGGTAGAAATGTATGGAGATCCATGTGTGACTAAACAGATTATGTTTGGGTTTTTTAACAAAAAAGTTCAATAACAAAGTGTGCGGTGTGGTTTGTGATTTGGGGATATATAAATAAAAGGTAATTAAATGGTCAGTATATAAAAATGATTTATATTCAATAACCAGTTTTCATCAACAGCGAGTGACGCCAGTACTGTGAAGCGATGTTGGTGGGAGATTACGACGATAACATTGTTGATATATATATATATTTTTAAACACAGCAGTTTGAACTGTTGTGATGCTTTTACACTCCATTATTAGTTTGTGTGAAGAAAACTGCTGATAGAGGTATTGAAGGGTTGTATCACTTAAATGTTTGTGTTATGCTGTATTAACCACACTAATGTCAACAAAACTAATGGAATGAAAAAAGATTTTTTTGTATACAGTTCTTTGTCTTATAGCTTTTTATGATTGTGGGAAGAATAAAAATAAAGCTGAAAGAACTGTCTTCTGTGGTGCATCCTTGTAACCAACTTTAATTTACTATTCTAAACAGTCTAAACATTGTCCGCTGGAGGTTCAGTGGTTGATGCTGCTGCGTGCCAGACAGGAGGGCCGTGGGCTCTTCTGTGTGCAGTTTACATATTTTGTCAGTGAGCTCCAGCCTCCTATCTTGACCCACGATAACCTCACAAAAAAGATTCTTAAGAGTTTCACTCTGTGATTAAATGCTCAAATCTCTGGAATGATGTTTTACAGTCACTTTTCCTGCTGGCTCGTATCATCCATACAGAAATTTGAGCAATGTGATTAATTTTTTTTTTCATTATGTAAATTAAAGCCAAAATCTCATTTATGAACATAACATAGTTTCAATAGAAAAACTGTTACTCTGTGAGACAGAGTAACAGAAACAAGCACTGATAACTTTGTGTTTTCTAATAATTCACTGGAAAACTTTAAAAAAGTGCACCTTGGGTAAACTTTCAAAGATCATATCACCACATACGATAGATGCTGCTCAAAACAAGTTGCAGCACATCAAAGGTCTCATTTTTATCTACATTTTAATACCAGGCTCATCTTCAAGTTGTGATTCATTCTAAAATACTGTGGTTAGTTGGAGACAGGAAGTGCCAGTGATGAGCAAATTCACGATCAGTCCGCAAAGCACACGATAGCTCTGTAATGCACGTGTTCAGTGCGCTAACAGTCTGCAGTCCTCCGCGGTCAGGCTAAAGGTGGCGGATGATGCAGGCTCAAGAAAAATGGTAAAAAGACCTCAGGTTGGCCCTTTTTATAGCTCTTCCGCAAACAATTGTAACCATACGTGATGATTTTTGGTGCAGATGAGCAACAGATGGCGTGTTCACTCCGCCACATCTGCCGTCAGTACATCCTACCAATGCAGCGATCCGCTGCCATCCACAGCACACGTGTTCAGCACTTCAACTCTCCGCAGAATTTTGCGCACTGCACACGTGATCTGCGCATTCTTCACGCGTCACACACCATCAGGTCACGCTAGCAGCAGCTGTTATAGAGTTTGAAGATGAAGTGTTACCTTGTTTTCTTTGGTCCTCAGCTTGGATCCTCCAAATAGGTTGAAGTCTCTTCCGGTCAGATCCTTATAGAGGTACTGGCCCAGGATCAGGTGGTCTTTACACATCGTCTCCTGATTAAACTCCTGCAGAGACATTTTGGGTGCAGAGGAGCAGTAATTTGTATTTATTGATCAGTTAGCCACTACTTATTTCTGGAAACAGGCTTCCACAGGTATCCTGTATGCAGTTTGAGATCATGTGAGTCTGTGAGCAGTCTCTGAGGAGGGGCCTGATAGCTGAAGGCTCTGCTTCCCATTCGACTTTTGGAAACTTGAGAAACCACAAGTAAGCCAGCAGTCTCAGAGAGAAGTGCTCTACTGGAATAATATGGAGGTCTTTAGGATATGAAGGGGCCTGATAATTTGTGACTGTAAGTGAAGAAAAAGGATTTTAAAATCAATACTGGAAGAGATGTTAACATGTGATCTATCCTCCTAGTCCCTGTCAGTACTCTTGCTGCAGTGATTTTGATATACTGAAGGCTTTTCAGGGATTTGTTTTAGGACAATCTGATAAGGAATCAGAAGAGTCCCTCCTAGAAGTAACAAATGCATGATCTAGTTTTTCAGCTTTGCTCTGAGAAGGGATGTTCCCAATTTTGGCAGCTTGCAGAGATCAAAGAAGGCAGCACAAGAGATTTGTTTAGGGCGTGAGTTAAGCTGTTCAAATCTAAGGCTACATCCCTCAGAAGCTTCCTAGGACTCTGTGCTGGAGGAGATCATCAAAGCAAAAATCTGCAGTCGTACAGACAAACAGGTGACCTACAGTCAGAGGTGATTTCAGCAGTGGGATGAAAGCTGTGAAGGGTCCATTATGATTCAGCAGAAGTGCACAGCCTGTCTCTGAAACACACACACACACACCAAAGGTCAAAGCAAAGGTATGGTAAAAGCAACACCAAAGACAGACACGTACAAAAACTGTCTCACATAAATCACCTTGTAGGAGAATTACAGATTCACATATTTATTATAAAATTGCAAATTTAAAACCTGACATCAGCACCGCACCTCACTTTACATCATATTCTGTCAGTCTCTGCTAAACAGCGGTGGCGCTGATATCCTCGCTCACAGGAAACCCAGCCATAGTTCAAAGTACAGCGAGTATTTCTCAGAGTGTATCTGTGCTGGTTATTTTTACCAAACATGGCAATGGCTCCAGTCAGGTTTCCTCTCTGGCTGCTGCTCCGGTCCAGCTCCACGATGCGCTCCATCAGGTTGCCATAGCAACGCCGGCCGTCACCGATCTGGTCCGCTTTACACACACACCTGAGAGACGGGGCAGGAAGAGAGTGTCACCCGGCCTGTCACGTTTTTGACTTCAGCAGTGAGGATTGCAGTCCATTCATTTAACACCAGTTTGGGATCTAAACTCTGTATCAGCAGCAACACCTGAAGGTACCACCGGTGTCATATTGGAGCAGCTGGATCAGAACATGTCGAGTCTGGCTTCAATTACATTCTGGTCTAAGAGATGAAATGCAAAATTAGTTTCTGCCATATTACTTTAGGATCGTAACAGTAATAGACCTGCCTGTGTCTACTTTGGAGTTATTACATCTGGCATGATCAAATATCCTAGATGTATAACGCATACATATTTAGACTGCATCATCTTCTTCTAGCTTATCCCACTTCACGGGGTTGCTGCAGTAGCCACAACTCCCCTCCAACTGACTCTTTCTTGGACTTCATCTTCCATAGCTCCAACTGCTCCCAAATCTTTTTTCACACAGTCTATCTGTCAAGTTGTTCCAGATTTCTGTGCAATTTTCCCCAACTTGAAAAAAGGATGACATCCATAAGATAACTGGATTCCACTCAGAATTACTTCACAACAAATCCTCTTCCTTGTTTCTCCTTTGTTTATTTGAATTTA
>JAVDPK010000850.1:0-12672 GCA_034780415.1 Cichlasoma orientale | reverse complement strand
ATTTGTGTGTGTGTGTGTGTGTGTGTGTGTGTGTGTGTGTGTGTGTGTGTGTGTGTGTGTGTGTGTGTGAGACGTGAGAAAGCGCTTGTCCTGTTCAGGGTCACGGGGGGGCTGGAGCCCATCCCAGCTGTCATGGGGCAAGAGGCAGGGTACACCCTGTACGGGTCGGCAGCCTGTCGCAGGGCCAACACACATTCACATTTATGGGCAATTTAGATTCACCAATTAACCTAATCCCAGGAACTGCATGTCTGTGGGAGGAAACCGGAGCACCCGGAGAAAAGTCACGCAAACACAGGGAGAACATGCATACTCTACACAGAAAGACCCCCGGCCAATCGAGCCTAGGACCTTATTGCTGTGAGGCAGCAGTGCTAACCACCATGCTGCCTGTTTAATGTTATAGTGCAAAGGAATCAAACCACTGATGCTTAATAGTGTTGCATGTGAATTATTTAATTGACTGATCAGTTTTCTGATCAGTAAAAATGACAGTCTTCAGAGTTTTCCATCACTGTTTAAAAATAAATAAATAAATCAATGATGGAAAAGATTTGATTAGTTCAGAACCTAGTCAGAAGGTCCAGGGGATCACTACTTAAACCCTGCATGACTGGTTTACTAGTGCCGCTCATCTGAGTTTAAGAAATCAAACAGAGCTACAGTTTCTTTAGGTACAATATTACCACTGTTTGTACTCTTTCCCTGCAGGACAACATAGAAACACAATGATGGGTTTTGGGTCTAAAGACATTTGAGCTTCATTTGTAACCCTTGAAGCCTTTACACACCGGACGCGTAAATTTTGTGCGAATGTTTCATGCGTCAAAAATATTTTTCGGACCCGCCTGTTCTTAATGCAGCCATTTACACCGACCGTGTCGTTTCACGGGACGATTTTGGATCAAGTTCGATTTTTCTGACTTTCACAGGCGAACAAACAGATCTGACCAATCAGAGCGCTGCATTTAGCAACAATGAGCTCATACATCAAATGCGCACTGATGTACTGAATATACAGGGATGTGGGAACAGTAAAATCATACTATTTCACCTCAGACACACAGCTACACGCTGCTCTGGGTCAGTCGGCTCTCTGCAATGATTCTCTACCTCCTCACGTCTGGTCCCAACAAGAGCTCAAACTGTCCCACTGATATCATGAAATATGCATTAAAGCGGCCGTGATGCAGCTTCAGCTCCAGTATCAAACCATGAAACTCTCCCTGCTGCTGCTTTCTTATGAGTTGGATGAACCCAGAATCTGTTTCTTCCTTCTCTTGTCTGGAAATATCAGGACCTCATTATATCATCGCTTGATGTCGACTTCATTTTTTTTTATCACAGTGCGTTATATGAGGACGATTTATTCGCAAAAACGCAACGCGTCCGGTGAGTTTGTAGGTTACACAACAGGTTCGCATCCAAAAGATTCGGAATTTTGTGCCGTTTTTACGCAACGCGTCCGGTGTGAAACGGCCTTTAGAGTAACACTGTTAACACCAGAAACTGAAGAATTAGACGCTGTAGGTAAGCTAGATTTTCAAACTTTCTGTGTAACAGTTAAAAACTGTAACCGTAATATCTAAAAATGTGTGAAGGGCAAATGATGGCACAGATATTGTGTGAATTTTTTGTTTTTGTGCTTTGCAGCTTTTATTCACTATTATACAACATTGATTTTAAAGTAATGTTGTATTAACACTTGTCGAAGGACTGGTGGAGAAAGGTTTTAAGACTCGAAGGAAAACTGACATTAACATCTCTCTCTCTCTTTTTTCTTTTATTTTTTGCCAGGCTCCCCGGACGGCTCTGGCTCAGGCTGTCCTCGCTGAGGTCCCCAATCAGCTGGTCTCCTATTTTAAAATGAAAGGCCTGGACCCAGCAAAATTGCAGGCTGCTCCCAAATACTAAACCCTGCACCCCACATGTCCCAAAGCCCACCCTCACATTCCTCAAACCCACCCCACAAAGTTGAAGGCCCACCCTATGGAAGCTTCTTTCTGCCACTAAAAAAAAAGGAAAAAAAATTGCCATCCATATCTCGAAATTTTGAGAAAATAAGTAAATAAATCAAAATTTCATCTTAGTAACTTGAACTTTTGACTTAGCTCTGCCAATCAGGAAGCTCCGTGAAAGAGGTCATTTCCTTGGGTCGCGATGTATCAGTGAGCTTTGAGTGTTTAGCAAACGTGAACATATTGTCGTCAGCTTTTTGACCTTTGAATGCCTTCTAGTGAAAAACAGCTGCATAAAAGGAATCGATGTTTGATCTGTTGGACAGCTGATGCCTTCAGCCTCCTGCTTCCGGTTAACAAGGGAGTGACGTACCTTCACGGAGCTTCCTGATTGGCAGCACAAACTCAATTTCAAGTTTTTAATGCAAAATCATCTCCTGTAATCATAAATCCACAGTGATGAGCATAGTTGGTGGTGCCACAGTGTCATGTGACTACCAGCTCCACTGCTCATTCAACTAGCTAACTAAAAAACCAATAATAAGTCTGTGTGTCTGAAGGATACATGTTACAAGACAATAATAAAACAACTTTGGGACAAGAAAAATGTCATTTTTGTGTTTCATTGGAAAATTTGATGCTGTTCAATTAGAAACTTTTTCTTCTAATCTCTACTTACTGAAGGAAGGGATGTTTATCCTCCAGATGGTGTGTGTTTGTTTAGCTCGTCTACCTCTCATGAGTGATGTCCCACACAAACATACTTGGATTCATATTTCAGCTCTATGGGATTAAAATGGAGGCTCTGCTCTTTGTGCTTCCATGGTGATTTTTTTTTCCCACTTCAGGTGAGCATACTGGGATGATCAAACAAACTGATCAGCTGTGCTGGAACCAAAAATTTGTTTCCCCATCCCAGAGTTCATCGACTCAGAGTTAAAGCTGCTTCCTGGAACAGGGAGCAGGTGAACACTGCAGAAACCTGTCATGAGTGTGTGTGTGTGTGTGCTTTCTAAGGAGGAAACTAGTTGAGCAACTTTATTTGCTTTCTCAAACATTTCAAAGGACCTGCCCTACACACACACTTTAACAAGACTAAGTGAACAGTCACACACACAGTTTCATACGACTGAAGAGAGACGACAGAGAAGAACCAATGAGTCAACTTCACAAGGATACGATGTAGACAGAAAAAAAGAAAGACAGGTGTCTGCTATCATGTCCATCACTGTGAACCTGAAGAGGATCTTCAATCTACCAGGACGATGTGACAGAAAGGTCGAACTGTGCTTCAGAGGTCAGTAACGCACATCAACAATGTCGTGTTTTTTTTTTTTTTCCCCATTAACTAAAACAAAAGGACAGGACGCACATGATCTGTTTCCTGGTTTGCTTCAGTGAGCTCTCATCGTCTCAGTATTCACGTGTTAGCTTTATGTCAACGTAGGTAAAAGTAACAGCACCACACTGCGAGCATACATCACCGTAAATCCTGTAGAAAAATACTGAAAGTATAAAAAAAGAAATTGTGCCATTAATATTAAAAAGTAAATATCAAGTATTACATTTAAATGCTGTATTATTGATTTGTAAATATGGATTTTAATGTGGTAACAGATCATTGCAGAGTTCATTCTCACTGCTTTGCATCCCGTTAGCTGGTTTAACATTTAAAAATGAATCAAACACACCTGTCAGTTCCGATGTCTCTGTTTACATTTTTGTGACTCTGATGTTAGAATAAAATCATCCTGATGACCTGACTTTGTCCTGCTTCACTTCCTCTGGAGGATATTAGAGAGATGAAGAAGAGAAAGAATACATGAAGCAAAAACAAACCTGCCAATTGAAAAAAGTGAACTATGACTTTAAGACTGCAGGTGTTTTGATACAATTAAAGAAGCACTAAATTACACGAGGATGATGTTTATTGTTTATGTTCACAGCATTATGTTTGCAGTGTTTTGTTTTTTTTAATCTCATTTAGTTTTTCTGATATCCGGTGATGATTTATCTGCTGCGGTTCAAAGCTGAACTTTGTGTTGTGCTGGTCTAAAGCAGGAAGTGTGGAGATGTTTGGGATGCATGTAGTGCTGAAATTTAATTTTAGGCTGTGTTAGGAAGAGTGGGGGTTAAAGTGTACTACTGAGGGTCTTTTTGTAACTTTTGCACAGAAAAGTACATCTGTCAGCACATCTGTGTGGTCCCTGCGTCGCAGTGGTGAAGTATTCAGATCCTGATACAACACTATTAGGGACTCAGAAGTAAAAGTAAAGATTCTCTTTATTGGATTTTATAACAAATTACAGAAAACCAGAAGACATCAGGTTTCAAAGAGATAAATAAATGAATAGGCAGTGAACTGTAGCAAAAACCCCTACCAATCCCCACCATTGGCACCTATCCCCACCAGATCACCAGGAGAAAGCGGCCACAGGAACCATACACTCACAACCATCTGTTTATTCAACAAAGAAAGAAAAGCAGAACAACAAAAAAAAAGTAGAAAAAAATATTAGATATGTAAACTGCCTCCAATTAAAGTGATGCTCAGTTCATTGTAATCTTGCAATTTCTGCTTTGAAAATACAACAAAACGGTTTCCAAATCTTATCAAAAGTTGATGCCTTACCCGCCCGAAAGAACCTAAATAAAACACTTCCTTCATCCAAGCCGTATGGGTAGGAGGTTTGGGAGATTTCCAGTTCAATAATATCAGCCTCCTGGCCAGCAGAGTTACAAAGGCTATTAGATTTCTCTTCATAGGAGAAAGACTGGGTAGTTTGCTGTAGCTTGCTGGCATCGATCACATGAGGGGGACACAGTATCAAACATTCTCGCTAAATGGGCCTTGGTATAATGGGCTCTGTGTAAAATTTGGCGTTGCATAAAATATATATATTTCAACATATATTTTTACATAAAATATAACGTGATTATTAAAATACTGTGAATCACATTACTTTGAATTGACTAACCATTACAGCTGCATTTTTAGATGTTATCAGGTAGTTTAATTCAAAACAAATTTAAGATTAATTTAAGAGGACTCCGTATTTTCTATGTAAAAAATGAACCCGTCTGTCTTTCCTCCAGATTTCAGCCATAAAACCAGAGTCCTGCAGTGTGAGAATGTGGCTATCTTCAATGAGGTCAGTAAACCATATTATTCTACATATGAACATATGAACATGCACAGTCTCTAACCAAATGACAAGATTTTTGGTGCTGGAAACTTTCTGGTTTCCATTTGCTGTCCGCTTGTGTTCCGAGTGCCATTGACCATTAGCAGAAATGAAAACATCTGCTTTTTAGAAGCTGTGTCTGCATTTGGAGGCAATGACAGGAGAACAGAAACAGAAATGTTGGCCTTGAGCTACTGAAACATGATCTGTTACCTCCACAAGCAAAAGATAACAGGCGATCTGACTTATTCCTTTAATCCCTGGATTTGTTTACTCGATTAAACTGATTCCCCAAACTATCTAAACAACAGTAACCACAGACTGTGGACAAAAGGTGGATCTAGTGTCCAGATCTGAAAAGTGAACCCCGTTCCTCGATACCTGCTTTTTTCTCTGATGATCTGCACGGTGCAACTGTGCAACTCTGGTTGCACAAAGATGTCAGACTGTATTTATGAATATGAGAAAATAACCCTAAATCTTATGTGAATTATGACCTCAGTTAACACTTTCCTGAAACATTTCTGGTCTAAACTGCTAGTTTAAAATCTTCTTCAACACAGCATCATGTTTAATTTGTGAGTCACGATCCCATTTAGAGTAAACTACACCCTAAAGCAGGGTATAATAAAGGTTGTAGTTGTCATGGAGAAGTTGGTACTGTGTAAACATGCCATGTTCCTTTTTCCTTAGGTCAGGTCCATTTAAAAAACGCTCAAGTTGACTTTTCTTGTCTCAGTCTGGTGTTTAAAGAGGTTTCTGTTCAGGTGGAAGCGAGAAGATCGGCCCTCATTTAGTCATATGTGCACGGAAACATTCATACACATGATTTATGCACAGATTTGTACGAACACACTGTACATTCACTCCAGCTTGTACCCCATGAGGGCTGTTTGACAGTTCAGACTCGGTTTTGAGGTTAGAGTGAACGGTTAGGGTGAGGGTCCTCACAGAGACAGCGTGGGTGTTGGAGCTGGTAGCTGCTGTTGTTTGCCTGCTTCAGATTGAAACTATTTTAATTGAGCTGATAGGAGAGAACACTCCTCCTATAGTACACACACACACACAACCACTCCTTCAACACACACAACTGCTACTGACATGAATCTGCTTTAATCTGCTGTCAAGTCACCTGGAGGAAGACAGATGAGTCCATTCTCTGTGGATTCTATATATACATATATAGATTTTTTTTTTTTAACACAGGATTGATTCTGCCAATAACAGCGTGGCTCAGGGTCTGTCAGCTGGTTGGTTGATCCGCCACAAAGTTCACAGACAATGAAAAAAGACAGTAACATATGATGACAAAAGGACATTATTGTGTGCATACAATTTCACGAGAATTCATAAAACACCTACAAGGAAGATACAAACGTTTTAGTGTGCAGAGGCATTTTTAAAAACAAACTAACAAAAATAACCTCAGTTATACGTTCTGGGTATCAAGACACCAACAAGGCACCTTTTTCTACTTATTTGTGGTTTGAAGAGTGCAGAAGGCTGCAAGAAAAGCCATCAGACCGCTGATCTGATGGGGTGGCACGGGGAACAGGTGTGATGACCATGGGAATTTATAGTTATTGCTAATTTCCAACACATGCCCCTAGTCGGGTTTTTATATCCACTATACATAAATAAAATCGTACATTATTTAATTACATAAACCCACAATACACTATAGATACAAAACTACAAGAAATATACATTAATTGGGGGAAAAATACAGAACTAAACTGAAATGCACACAAGATGAAATAAAATTCATGAAAATATTAATAAATATACAAAGTATAACGTATAAAATTATAATATAAAAGATTTAAAATTAGCTACAGCTCTGATTTGCTTTCAGCCAACCTTTGACCTGTGAAAGATTTAAGAGAGAAAGTAACAATGTTTCACACATGCTTTAAGTTTATCTTTGCCAAGTAAAGGAATGAATTCAAAATGTATTTGTTTCGTCTGGTGTTTGTGTTTTCTCACTTCAGCAATGTGTGAGAAAATACTCTGACGTACTTTCACAAATGGAAAAAAAATACACCTCCTGTTTGTTGACATAAACGCTGCCATCAGATACAGTAACACGGGAACCTCTGTGTGACCATATCTGAGTATATATTTCTTTGTACTGAGTCAGGCAGCTGTTTGCTCTTCAGGTGTGACCATCACGCGATGATTAACAGCTGAAGGGGAAAACGTCCAAAGCTCCTTCCTGGATCTAGATTGAATTTTTGTTTAGAGCTCAAATTCTTTAAGTCATTTAACTGAGAATGCAGGAAATTTGTATTTCCCTACATGTTAATTAAAAACAAGAAGCACTGTGAGAGTGCAAACCTCCACTAAGCAGCTCACACACTGGGCAGTATTTACTTTTAAGGGAACGGTGCTGTGTTTTGTATGTACTCATTTTGTTTTCTTTGGTCTTTTAAAACTTATTTTAAGACGTTTGTGGTCAGAATGAGCTCAAAACAAGAGTCAGGTGCAGAACGAACTGTTTTGATTTAGCAAGTTTTTTAACAAATGCGTTTTCCTTACAAATGCGGCTCCATTTACAGGGACGTAAACAGGCTTTCCAACAATTTATTGCCAAGAAGCATCGTTACAACAAAGAACTAATCAACCAAATACAAATATCCATACTTTTTGTGCTAAGTTTATAATACTATATTAGTGTTTTTCTTTTTTGGCCACAGCGGCCTTATTGGCAGTAGAGGAAGACGGGGAATGGGGGGAAGATACAGGGGAAGACACGCGGGCAAACTAGCAACAGGCCGGGATTCGAACCCGCACCGCAACGCGGCATGTGCATGTGGTCACCTGCTTCATCACTGAGCCTTGAAAGAAAAAGATAAGACTTTTTATGAAAGCTTAACCTTATTTGACCTTGAAGAAGAGGTCAGAGGTCAAAAGTAAGGTGATATTTAGAATCCCCATATATTATTCCCTATATGCCTGTATGCTGTCAATACAAACAATGGCAGTAAGAAACTGTTTTTCAATAGCTCTATATAACATTATTATCACTTTGACCTGCAGATCAATCTATTGACCTCAAAGGAGGGGTCAGAGGTCAAATGTGGCATGATATCTTAAATCCTTATAGGGTACTTTCTATATGTTGCTAATACACACCACACTTGTGAGAATCATAGTTTCTAAGTTAGAAGGCTTTCTGTCAATTTTGGACCAATACGTCATTAAGTTGACCTTGAAGACCTCGGTGAAGGCCAAATTTTAATGGACTGTTGACATAACCCCACTCTGCACCCCTACAAAGTTTTATCAGAATCCATTCAAAACTTTTCAAGCATTTGTGTTTACAAACAAAATGACACACATGCAAACGCTACCAAAAACATGAACTCCTTGGTGGAGGTAATGATTTCTCATAGTGTACAAAAGCATAACTACTATGTTACTAAAGCACAGTGCATCATGCCACACTTTGAAACTGAAAAAAAGAGAACACACACTCATTCAAAATGTCTGTATAACTTAACTTTTCTGTGTGTGTGTGTGTGTGTGTGTGTGTGTGTGTGTGCGTGCGTGCGCGTGCACTTGCAGCATTTCCGTTGGCCTCACTATGGTAGAGAGATCGGCAATGAAATTTTGACTGTCAGCGTTTACAACTGCAGTAAATTCTTCTCCAACAGGTAATGCCGCACCTCTTGGTGCTTCTATCGTTGCCAGAACTTGCATCAGCATAATGCATCACATCTTGCTATTAATTTGTGTTCATGAAAAATTTATTGGGTTTAATTAAGGGGGAAGTTTCCGGGGTTGCAGAGAAACACATGTGCATCTTCCTCTCTCACACATCTCTGCTGAGAGGACCTAATAACACAGATATACATAACTGATCATATTTGGATGAGAGGGTGGAGTGCTAAGTTATCATCAAACCCTAGCAAACCTAGTTAGCATCCCGAATCCACATTCTGTGCAATGCTCAGACACAGATACCTGCTAATTAGTGCAAAGTCACAGGCTAATAAAATACAAGAATTTCTCAGCCAAACTGGGGCACAAACTCTTAGTACAAATGAATACATAGGAAACCGTATTAGTGTCTGATAGTTCCAATAAAATTCTCCAAAACGCAGCAACAGCACAATCACAGGGGAGAGGTCCAGCTCAGTGACACCAGTTAGTGCAGGTGAAGGACAGGATGAGGAAGTGGCCACACCCCTTAAATGCTGTGGGAACTGACTCGCTTTTGAAGCCAGCTCCAAGTGGCCACAAGAGGAACTGCAGTTTTGAGACTTCAGCATTGGCTTTGTTTGTCAGCGCTGCAGGTTGTTCCTTAACTAAGATGTGAGAAAAATCAAAATGACATTTTATCATAATGAAAATCACCGTTGGTGTAGGAGTCGGAGAGAAGAAAGAAAAGGAATTTCACTTTTGAGATATTTTTACTTTCTCTTTGGTATTGTGTAACACGGCTGCTGTTATGGGACCTCCCACACTTATGCCAAGACACATGACTTTGTTCACTTGCACAATTCTTTATTCACAATACAGTTTTTGCACTTCTATTGCACGAGTTTTACCAGCCAACTCTGCTCGTGTTGTTTCTCTGCTGCCAGCTTCAGCCTCCTTCTGCCACACACACTCCCAGCACGCTACTGCACATATATATAAAGAGAGCAACATCATTAGTACATGTCGGCCGGCTGTGCCAGCCGGCCTCCCCTGGTGCCACCTCCTTAACCCACTCTGCCACCGCATACTCCCATCACCGGACTTAGGCCACCCCAGCATGAATGAGAGAGGAAATTGTCCACAGCCTTCTGCGCCCCTGGCCCATGGATCACCTTGAAATTGAACAGTTGTAAAGCTAGATGCCTATGGGTGATCCAGGTGTTGGCGCCATCCTATCTTAAAGACCTCATAGTACCGTATCACCCCAATAGAGCACTTCGCTCTCAGACTGCTGGCTTACTTGTGGTTCCTAGGATACTTAAGAGTAGAATGGGAGGCAGAGCCTTCAGCTTTCCTCTTCTGTGGAACCAGCTCCCAGCTTTGGATGTGGGAGACAGACACCCTCTCTCTATTTTTAAGATTAGGCTTAAAACTTTCCATTTTGATAAAGCTGATAGTGAGGGCTGGACTAGGTGACCCTGAACCCTCCCTTAGTTACACTGGAATAGGCCTAGGCTGCTGGTGGGGGTTCCCATGAGTGTTTCTTTTTCACTCTGTTTATATCCCACTCTGCATTTAATCATTAGTTATTATTAATCTCTGGCTCTTTTCCTCAACCATGCCTTTTGTCCTGTCTCCCTCCCCTCACCCCCAACCGGTCGTGGCAGATGGCTGCCCCTCCCTGGTTCTGCTGGAGGTTTCTTTAGTTAAAAGGGAGTTTTTCCTTCCTTTTCCTGATTGTTGGGTTTTCTCTGTATTGTTGTCGAGTCTTTACCTTACAATATAAAGCACCTTGAGGTGATTGTTTGTTGTGATTTGGCGCTATATAAATAGAAACACAAAATGTTGTGTAAGTTATACTGAAAATTTGTTTGTTGTTCTAGACTACTTGGCAAGCTGGTTATCAGCCTCCAACATGTTGTGACTACTGGCAGGTTGGTGGTACGGGAACCGCTAACTGATGCCAACCATAGCCTGACCGATGTAAGGACACACAATCGCACACCACGCTGTATGAAAGAGTCTGGATCTTGGCTGCAGACACTTACCTTTGGTTACCTTTCTGTCTTTCTCTAGATCTATATAGAGCTGGAAATTCGGTTTCATCCACTCGAGGGAACAGCAGGATCCTGGGATCGACTTGACTTCCTGAGCACAGATGAAGACAAGGATGAGTAAGATATCCATGCTGAACTGAAATATCAGAGTATTTTTTTCTTATCTTGTCCACAGTGAACACCTGTTCTGTGAAAAAAGCCACTGCAGGATGTTTTTAGCATAACTGGTTTTGCACAGTGTGATAGTTTGTTTTCTTCTTCATTCTCAGATCAACTCTGGTCATCAGAAATGAAGGATTTGATGACCTTGAGAGGTGAGAATTTACATCACTTGCACAGTCTTTTAGCTCAGCTGATAGTGATTAATGGTAGATCTGTGAAAAGGTAATACCGGCGGAGCTGAACAGCCAGTAAATAAAACACTAGAATCAAAACAGGAATCATTTGACCAACACATTCTCATCGTGGAAACGAGTTGCAAGCTTTGAGTTGTCAGAGCTGCAAGCCGTGGCACAGGAATGTGTTTCCATTTAGAAAAGCACACAAAGTCTTAGTGACCATTCACTGGCTCTCACTCTAGCCAATGCCTGGAACACTGCTGGAATAAGTTTCCCTGTAAATTATCTCTGATTTTGTTGCTGAGTCGCTCATATTTTCCCAGCCAGCGAACATCCGGCCGCCTCAATCAATGGGACAGAGAGGCTCGGCGTCTGGGGCACAGTCTGCTTCCGAGGGACGATGACGATGAGGATGATGATGATGATTATGATGATGACATGATGGACATGGAGGTTTCGAACATCATCTTTACTTCGCTGCTGAGGTGAGTCTGATTACCTGTCTATTTTATACTACATATAAGTCACCTGAGTGAAGTTAAACTAACCTCAGTCTGCTGTTTTATCTGTGTGTGTGTGTGTGTGTGTGTGTGTGTGTGTGCAGTCGCTGCAGGCCACTGTCTAAAAGTTCTGTTGGAGCGATGCCCAGAGTCCAGAGCTTCCAGGTGAGTGCATTCATCTATTTGTTTCTGAGGCTGGCATCGCCATGCCAGATGGTTTAAGTCAAGGATGTCAAACATGTGGCACGTGGGCCACAAAACTGCACTCAGGACTGATCTCGAGAGCGCTGCATTTCTTTGCAAAAAGTGGAAAATGCAGGAAAAGGGGGCACAGTTTTTGGACTTTTGTGTGTATTTTAGAATATTTGAGGTGAATCATTGTCAGTTTTACAGGCTTATTAATGACAAATCCATTACTTATAGCCTGCTATACCACACTGATGTAAAGTATGACTGTTCATTATCTTTTTTGTAAATTGCTGGTTCATGTTTCTTTTGGCATACTTCTTTACACATAATTAAGCAACAACAAACAACTTACAGTTTTAATAATCAATCTACAGTCACTGGTCTAGGGTCAGAGAGATGTATAAAACCCTATTAAAGCACTTGCACCCACCTTTGTGGCAGATCTAGTTATTGCAGCTGGTAAAAGCTGCTCTGCTCTGGCAGCTTAGTGACAAAGGGCGGAAGGGCACAGTTTGCAGTTAGCTGGTGAAAAAGTGGAGATTTAGCTGCTAAAAAGCTAACTATGTCCCTCTGAAGAGTTAAAAAGGGAAGTATTAGATCTCCATTCATGCAGTTGCAACATACTGTACACAACGTCTGGATTTGTAAATAATATTTGTGTAATGTCATGTAATAATGTTGGTGTTGTGTAAATCATTCAGTCGTCTATCATTACACATTAGAGTGTGTGTGTGTGTGTGTGTGTGTGTGTGTGTGTGTGTGTGTGTGTGTGTATGTGTGTGTGTGTGTGTGTGTGTGTG
>JAVDPK010000849.1:270252-296704 GCA_034780415.1 Cichlasoma orientale | reverse complement strand
ATAATGACCTATAAAAATTGAAAATAATCCCTAAGATGGGAAAATGTGTTTTTCTGACAGTTAACTATGTCCTTAATGCTCAGGGATATACATACACATAATACATTTTGGTAAAAAATTGGAAAAAAAAAAAGTCCAATTTGAGCTATTCTCGTAGAATGACTCACATAATGCCAAAATCAAGACCGGCGTTTGTGTGGACAACTTAAAAGCAGGGGTCCTGAGCCTAGCAACGGCCTTTGCGTTCATAGCAACTCCCAGTTATTATTATTTTGTCCACAAGATGTCGTATGTGATTCTTTCAGAAACGGACCCAAACGCAACGTGGAGCTAAAGTGATGCTGAATCCTCACAACTAATAAAATGAGCAACATTAGCTGCAATATGATAGTGGCTTGTGTCATGTTTCTCTTATTTTAACATGCCTGTTATTTTCCTGCTGCCCACTGTCCGGTGTTTCATTTATGATGCAGAACTACTGCAGTCTTATTAACTACAGAGGAAGAGTGATTTCTGCTGAACATGCAACTTTTTATGTGACATTAAAGGCCACTTTGTCTTCAATCCATGTTTATAATGTGACCAAAAGCTAAAGTTTTGATGCCGTAGTGGATTATATGCAGGAGTCTGAGTGCGAAGTGCAAGATCTGCTAATTCATCACATTTTGTATGTTGAGACTTGTTGATTGGCCTGTTTGCTGAGTTTCAAGTGGCGGCAAAAAAGGGGGGAAAAAAGAAAAAGGCTTGACCTGAAGCGCGCATCCAATGAGCGCTTCGAAAGACTTGGCCCCAGCAGAGCAAGATTGTGTTTCCATATTTTTACACATGAAAATGCATAAAGTCCACAGAAGGCAGCAGTCGGCTGAGCACACACAGGTGGAGAATGACCAGGAGGAGTTTTCTCTGAGTGGACTTGTACGACCTGCATTGTTTTAGAGTCCTGCGCTTTGGATTATGCGCTTCATCCTGATCCGTGCCTCTCGTCGCTGCCACTGAGTTCGTATCGTCTGTATCGTTTTTGTTTTCTTTGTTTTCTGTTGGTCACTGCAGTCTTTGATTAATGCAAACATCGTCATGTTCATCAGAACAACTTTTCTCCTTTACTTTGTGGTCTCACTCTTAAAGCTTGCTCGTTGCATGGAAAGTGAACTTTGCTTCCCGGTTAGACTGAGTAGTGATGACGGAACGGATTCTGATAACGACGTGGATATCCTTAATAAAAAATGCGTCCTCAAGATAAGAGCTTTCCAGCAGGAATTAGTGATCGATTTACAGCGAGACTCTAATTTCATAGCCCCTTCCATTTCTAACCAAGGCGCACTGTGGCTCTCCGATACCGATGCCCCCACTGACCTGACCCGGTGTTTTTATTCTGGATATGTGAACGCTGATCAGTACTCTTATGCTGCTCTAAGCCTCTGCAAAGGTGTACAAGGTGCATTTGGCTTTCAAAGCTGGGAATATTTTATCAGTCCGGTACAAAATGACACCAGAAGCGCAGAGAGCGCGCACATCATCCGGCGCAGACCCAGCAATAACCTGAAGCCCAGCGCTACCTCCAGGTGCGCAGTGGACAGCGACCTAAGCCTCCAGGCTGCGCAGTCCTTGGAGAAATACAAGCGACTGGCAGACCACAGCAATGTGACCGAAACGATGCTGAAGAGGATGGGGAGAGCCAAAAGGTTCGCCTCGATCCCCAGATACGTGGAGACGCTTGTCGTGGCAGACGAGTCCATGGCGAAGTTCCACGGAGATGACTTAAAACACTACCTCTTGACACTGATGTCAGTAGCGGCGAAGCTGTATAAGCACCCTAGCATCCTCAACTCCATCAGCATTACAGTTGTGAAGATCATGATTATATCCGAGGAAGACAAAGGACCCAAGGTGTCCGGGAACGCAGCCATGACCCTGCGGGACTTTTGCATTTGGCAAAAGAAGATGAACAAAAACAACGACAAGCATCCTGAGTACTGGGACACAGCCATTCTTTTCACCAGACAGGTAAAGCAAACTTTAGTAGAGTTCATGTTATTCATTAAGGTAACAAATGAATAATATAATATCCCCGGTGTTACCTGAAACATGTATAACATGTGAATAATATACCGTGAAGAAACATTTGCTGATGATAAAGGAAATATGCAGTATACTCTTGATACTGTAAACTTTATAACAGGTAAAAACTCCTGCTGTCAGTTTATTGGTTTGCTCTGAAAACACTCTCCACCTCCGGTGAACTCGGGGAGCATGCACACAGTCCACCAATAGCATCACAGCTTTGACACCAAGGCTGGGTCACAGAGCACCAGGCTTCATTGCTCCTCATAGATCCTTAGAGGGCAGTTTTATAGCCTTGGAAAACGCCTCTGACTTCTCTCTGCGCTGCCAAATATTTGGAAGATGACACAAGGTCAGAAGTGAAGTCATTGCTCACATTCATTGGCCAGTGTGATGTATGGTCTTTCATTTCCACTGTGAAAACTTCCAATAAAGTTGACAAGTCAGCCCAGCAGATGCAGTTACAGTGAAAGTGTTTAGTCTGCAGTCATTAGGTAGAGTCTTAAAACCTGTGCTATCAGAGTTAAAAGAGCCAATGGTAACATAATAAGGTGCTATCCTGTCAGCATCACTAGCACATGATGATAGGTGATTGCACGACAACTCAAAAAAATGCTTGTTATACCTGCTGATTTACCGAATATAATGAGCGTCAGTGCCCTTGGGGATGCACTGCTCAGATGTGTTGTTTCTCTCAGCCGGTCCCATTCTGCTGCAGCTGCCAGCTCCTCATTAAACAGGCCCCTGAAGAGATGGGATGCAGCGCCCACCTGTTTGCTTTAAGTCTGAATCAAGCTGCTCCGCATCTACAGTCAGCCTGCGTTTTTACCTGACATTTTCCAATCTCTCATACGCTTCCTCTATCACTCGTTTCTTTTGCCACAATGGTTCTGCATGTTTTTTCAATACGTCCTTCCTGAATAGATCTTGACACCTTAAGATGGTCAGCGTTTTCCATGAAGGTATTCCAAACACAAGCGTGTTACTGGGTTTTTGCTTCACATGCAAAGCTGATGTTATAAACTCTGCAGCCAGTTGATGCAACCCCATTCAACTGTACTGGATGCTCTCACGGTGAGTCATAAGGATGTAATTTGCTATATAAAGCAAAAAGACAGGCATCAAGGGCTTCTGTTACCCTTTCAAACCAGCTTATTGCACCAAGAGAGTGAGCTAATCTGCTGCAATCAGGGGTTTGGTGAAGTGTAAAAAGTACAGCGGTTCAGAAAAAAATCCTGCTTTTACCACAACAGGTTAAACAAAGAAATTTCTCCTCTAACCATTATGTGTTGAACAATAGATTCCTCATGTGGCATCATGTATAAAGTGTGTGCAAAAGACTGCATTAATGGATAAATGCTGCAGGCACAGAGCAGCATTCAACAAATGAAAAATCCAAGCAGTGGCTTGTAGTGCTTAAAGTTTTGTTATAGTGCCATCCAATCAACCAAGCTAATGCTCAACATTAGGAACCTAAAGCATATAGGCCTCCATTGACCTTTCACAGTCATTTTCATGCTGAATCTATTAGCATAATTACTGCTTCCTAAAGCAATAACTAAAACTATGCAGGGTTTGCTAACATGTCCAAAACAAGCTCTAAACATATCAAGGCCCAAGATCTCCAGTGTATTACACGAGAGGCCTTTACTGATCACGAGATTGCATTTAAACCTGTCAAGTTTTGTTCACTGCAATCAGAGTCTTCAGATATAAAAGAAGGATTCCGCTCACATGTCTGCTAACAGTTATGATCAACACATCAAAAGATTTATTCTGTGGATTCATGATACACTGTGACTTTAAGTCTGCCCAATTAATGAGTAGTAATTTTTCTTTGTTTACTACGGTTTTTAACAGATATTTTGAAGCCCATTCACTCTCCACTTAATACCAGCCCACTGTGTAATTTTGTAGGTTTTATGAAGACCAACTCGGTGTTGTCCAGAGGCAATTGCGGTTGTCCTGAAACAGTATAGTCAGCATGATTTTTGTGTAAAGAATGCTGCAAGTGTACTCGGTTCCTTAAGTTGCACAGAATGTTTATTGTATGAGAGCAGCCAAAAGATAAAATCTGACTATAAATCTGCTAGATTGCGTGTTCCCCCGGGGAGAGAGGAGGTGACTGTACTTTAGCTCACAGCTTGTTTGCCTTTTCCTACATGATAGATAATGGGCTGAGAAAGAAAAGAGTTCACCAAAGAATGTCCAGATGTCGTAAACTCAGCTTGTGATACCGCTGCACCTATAAAACTAAGCAGTACCTTTTTCAGAGCTTTTGAATATTGTCTCCAAAGCACAAAGCGGTAACAGGCTAGACGGGATTTAAAAGCAATAAAAACCCGCACACAAAATAAAATGAAAATTTTAGTCTGCTGAGGTAACTATTGTTTTTTTGTTTTTTTTTAATTTGCAGAAACACAAAAATTACAAAGACAGATGACAGATGTGGGAAGTAGGTCATAGCAAACAACAAACTCGTTGACATGGGTGTTTCTTCTCTCCTGTTCATCTTGCAGTTCTTATGTGTTTTTTTTAAACTGAAATGGACCAAACTTTCAGATGTCCTCCAAACACATGAGAACATCTGGATTAGATTTGCACTGGTGTACAATTGTGGTTTTGTGGTTTATTCTAGGAATGATTTGTCATAGCACTCGAGGTCTTCACTTGGCCCTGTGTTTAATGGTTACATTAAGCACAGCAGAGGATTGTAGGGGCTGTGGGAGACTGAACTAGTGTTTTATCTGTAATAGCTGACCACCACTGGGTTTCTGTGTTGCTGGGTATGTGGAGACAGTGCTGTTTAGGGAGCAGGCAGATGGGTGGTTCTTTGCAGCGGTTACTGCCGAAGTTGTCCTGTGATTAGGAGGTTCAGCTCCAAATGCATACTCGCTAAGACTGGATTATAAAACCTGTGGTAGAGAAATAGGTCATCTGGAAACTCTGCTCTGGCATGGAAATGTTATGGTTGGGTTTATTTAAATTACTCATAGAAGAAGGTGTGCTCTAAACACTGTTTCCCACTAAGAGGATTTAAAAAGTGGGCGGTGGAAAGCAGTGCTTTCTTAAAAGCAGATCTTAGTGCAGTGCCATCAAGACAATATAAAGGGTAATTTAATAATCTTACTTTCATAAACTGGACATGATTTCAATCAGTCTAACAGCATCATACTCAGACAAGTTAATTGCAGAGGTCGGGGAACAAGGTGACATCACCAGAAAAAAGCCAGACAGGGGAGAATGAGCATAAGTGACCGTCAAGTTCCAAACTCCAAATTGTGAGAGAGAAAAATGCAGACCAATAATAGATTTATAATCCAAACCGTCTGAGGTCACACTGATTCTTGTGAAATGAGGTCGTATTTTAAGTGATTTGTCTAATCACATAAAAAGACGTGCCTTGTGCCAATAACCTTTATTTAGCAATGTCGCACTGTTCCCATAACACAGCAAATAACTCAATGGGAATCTAACAAAACTGAGACTAAATTATAACATACTTCAAATTATTCATTGACCCATTAGAATTGGCTTTTATAGTATCTTAACAATACATCAAATGCTAATATCAAAATACTCTGACTATGTGAAAGGGGTCCTTTGTAGCATGAACCTGCAGAGTCTTATTACCACTTAGCCGTCTGTGCCATTTAAATGTTTGGGCCACAGTTTTTACTGTTTTGGTTCACTGTCACTGTTCGCTGCTGTCTTTTAAAACCTCACTGTGCGCTTTGTTTCCCAGCGTCATACATCAAAGACTGATAACAACTCATTGAACAAAGCCGCTAAAAAAGCAGCTGAAAAGACAGATAGGTTGACCTCAAACAGAGTTAGAGTAACTCCAAATAAATGATCATTTTGACTGCTAGTTGTGTAAAATAGGCAACTAAGGAGTGCTAATGGGTTTTCAGCTCAAGTTGAGAAAGGTGATAAAAAAGATATTGCGACTACAGGCATTGTAACGTTCTCTGTTAGCCCTGTGATAGAGCTGCCTCTTCTTCTTAGCTTGGCTAGCCTCCAGCGCCATTGTGATTAAGACTGCGGCTAGGAAGAAGGATGGATGGAAGCCCATGTTTGACTCTCTTTGCTGTTAGCTCTGGCCATTTCAGATGTAATCGTGTCAATGTCTTTCTTCCATCCAGGACCTCTGTGGGGCCTCCACCTGTGACACACTTGGCATGGCAGATGTTGGCACCATGTGCGACCCCAAGAGGAGCTGCTCTGTAATCGAAGACGACGGCCTTCCTTCAGCTTTCACCACTGCTCATGAGCTCGGTATGCTCAGCCAGCATCATCCTTCATTCAGTACACATTAATACTGTAGTTTCCCTGAAAGTGTATTTGGATAATCACAGTCCATGTACTTGTAAAAGACATCTGAGCTCTCCTTCCCTCTCCGCAGGGCATGTGTTCAACATGCCACATGACAATGTTAGATCCTGTGAGGACCTGTTTGGGAAAATGCAGGAGAACCACATGATGTCGCCCACACTTATTCAGATCAACCGCACCAGCCCCTGGTCCCCCTGCAGTGCCGCTATCATCACTGAATTTCTGGACCGCGGGCATGGTAGGTTTGCTTGACCCCTGGCTCCAGCGTTTCCCTGCAAATAGCCTTATAGTGTCTTTGAAAAGCAAGGCAACAAGGTGTTGATCACGTCAGTGGTTAGTCACATACTCTTCACAGCTGTGTTTGTTTCATGCGATAACCATGCTTTTCTTTTAGAAGAGCAAGCCCTTTTTTTTCTGGGGTAAGAGTTTACCGATATTCCAAATATTACTGAAATCATTTTTGGATAATTGCAAGTGAGAGAATGGATGAATTTCAATGTCCATCTATGCTTATATTCTCACATCTGCCAAACCTCTTATATTACCACTCTCACAGAAAAGACTTCCAATAGCCAAGAAGAAATTCATTCATTTGGATGCAGATTGTTTGCCAAACAGGACAGACCACAGAACTTGGCCTTGGAGCAATTCTAAACTTTTATTTTAAAACTGCCCTCACATCTGTCCCAAATTACAGGCCTCTTTCTGGGGAGAGTCACCACAGTGGTTTGGACTATGAAGTGTAGCTGCATAATGTTTCCCATGCAGGTTTACTCCAAATAGACATTTCTTTCGCTTCTCTCGGTCCAATTTGGAGATAATGTGAGGACAAACGTACTAGTTCAGTGCGAGATACCGAGGAAGATTTTTGACTTGACAGGGAGTGATTTCTGTTACAGTGTCGTAACCTGGCTTCTCCTGGCCAGCTGTCATGAATCTAAACTTCAAAAAGCAGTGGGGTGGAAAAAAACATGTTGCCACATGTTAGTGGTAATTTTCATTCAGTGCTGTGTCCAGACCTATTTGTAACCTGTTCAAACACACACATACACACACACATACACACACACACACACCACCAGCAGCTATTGTTTCCATGATTGCTCTTTGGAGAGAGACTAGGAAGGAAGTGATGAGGTTCAGCTTATTTGGTGTAGAGTGATTTGTTTATACAGCATTGCCTTATTTGATAATTAGTGTGCTTCTCTGCCAAATCTGTGAGACCGTTACCATCGTACCACAATTCACTTACTGTGTTATAATGTGCTGCGACTTCACCGCAACATGAATGGCATAATGAACCATTCAAAGTGGCGGAAACCCAGTTTTTCCAGCTGTGTTTGTATGTGAAAATTCCCTATAAGAGTGAGAGGTTATGTGTGTTTTTTGGGGAGGGGGGGGATAAAAATGTCCTCCTGGAAACCTGTTCATCCACTGATGTTGGCCTTTCATGTTTCCATATTGCACCTACTCGCCAAACCCTTCTTAATATTAGTCTATTCCTGGAAAGGTATGTGTCTGCAGCTTTCGATGCTTTTGACCTTTGCGGTGCTCGCTGGCTGCGTATCATTTTAATCAATATTTCAGTATTACTGCAAACCATGCAAAAAAGGGTGGGATGGAAAAACAGAGAACAAGCTTGTGGGATTTTAGGGGGAGTTTGAAGATGGGATTGGGGTGGGATTGACTGTGTGTGGTTCCGTGTATGTGCCTGTGTGTGGCATACACTACATATACTGCATCAAAGCCCAAATCACAAAGGCAATGGCTGCTTACTGTGCACACCCACAATCCCGCCCACCCACAACACACACAAAACCACACATTTAATGAATAGGATTGTATAAATATTTGAACACAAGCATAGACACATTCATTGTTATCCATTGTGTTTTTTTTCATGGATTTGTGTATTTTGGTGAAATCCAAAAGTTGCATCTTTTATACCTGTGTGTTATAAAGTCTCCAAGGAAGAAGAAGTTCATGTTGCCTCATTGTGTGGCTTACTGAATCTCTCTTTTCTTAGGTGACTGTTTGCTTGACCAGCCTCAGAAACCGCTAGTCCTCCCTGATGTGCTGCCAGGATCATCCTACAACCTCGAACGTCAGTGTGAGCTAGCCTTCGGAGAAGGCTCCAAACCTTGTCCCGTCATGCAACCGCCATGCGGTCGTTTGTGGTGCACCGGAATGTCCAGCGGACATTTGGTGTGTATGACTCGGCACTTCCCCTGGGCAGATGGCACCCAGTGCGGGGACGGACAGGTCTGTGACCGAGGGGTTTGCTCTAACAAACAGGTTCACAATGTGAAGGTAAGACTCACACGGTTCTTTCCATCAGCACACACCTTCATGAGGATCTGATTAATGAAGATGTTTGTATTTATTTTTATTTCCAGGTGGACGGCCACTGGGGTAAGTGGGGCCTGTTCAGTTCCTGCTCGCGCACATGCGGTGGTGGTGTCCAGCTGTCAAAAAGGGAGTGTAACAACCCAGTTCCATCACATGGGGGTAAATACTGCTTAGGGGTTCGGGTCAAATACCGCTCCTGCAACCTGAACAGCTGCCCTGACACAGGTACAAATCTCTCAAAACAGGCAACTATATCCAGTCACGTGTTTCTTCTAGAGCAATCAGACCTCTCACCTTCTATATGGTCCCTCCTCTTTGTGTAGGTAAGACATATCGTGAGGAGCAGTGTGAGACTAGTGGCCAAAGATTCAACAGTAACCGTTTCGGCCACTCTGTGGTGTGGGTACCCAAGTACTCTGGAGTGTCCATCAATGACAGGTGTAAACTCATCTGCAGGAATAATGGTACGGGCTACTTCAACACCCTGGACTCAAAGGTAAAAATAAGGTGTACTCTTAAAAAAAGAAATCTGATTGGCGATCAGTCAAAAGTCAGAATACATTAAGGCTTCAAATTTTTAGAGACAAAGATATCAACGTGTCCTTATAGAATAACATGAATATATGTGTCAGCCAGCTGCCTCTGGTCTCTGAGCAGAGCAAGGGAAAGAATGAAGGCGAGGAGGAGGAGGACAGTTTCAGATAGCAGAGCGTAGAGTGAGTCTGTGCAGCAGTGAGACAGAGCTCACACTTCGGTGCATCATAGCGGCTGAGAAAGAGCAGATAGGGAAAACTCAGGGGACACGTAGATATGAAAAACAGATCAGCTGGATGTTTCAACCGCTGAGTCATGACGTTAAAGCAAAAGTTAGTTTGCAGCAGTTTCTGTGTGGAATTTAGTTTAAAACATGAAGATAAAAGTAGGCCTGGTGGTAATTTTTCCACATCACATTTGCATATAGACTGGAAGTAGGGCCGCACTCCACAAAACACACACTATACAGCAGCCTTCAGGTATCTGTGTGTGTAAATAGTACACTTACGGGGTTATGTATGTATTTTACCTGCAATAACAAATAGTTTATTGTCCTGGTATAAATTTAACAAGTAAACTCATTTGGACCATCAGAACACAGAGTTTCTTTTTTTGAATGTGTTGCACTGGATTAGTTGTTATGTTTGCTTCCTCTGACTGATTTTTGATTGAGGAGGTGTATTTGATAAGAGAAGCTAATGTAGTGTGTCTTTATACCCCAGGTTGTTGATGGGACTCCATGCTCGCCAGATTCCACGGGAGTGTGTGTCCAAGGAAAATGCATTAAGACCGGCTGTGATGGCAAAATTGGCTCCACTAAGAAGTTTGATAAGTGTGGAATCTGTGGAGGTAACAGCAAGGGCTGTAAGAAAGTGTCTGGACTCTTCACAAAGCCTATGTGAGTATCAGTATGTCAGCATGGGACAGGCTCTGCAAACCATTACTTAGGTCATTCTTTTTCCCCATTTACTTCAACATAACTTTTATCACTTTTGCTCTACTGTTACAAGCCCCCACTGACTGTAAAATGTTTGGCTTGCAGGCATGGCTACAACTTCGTTGTCATGTTGCCAGTGGGTGCAGCCAATATAGACATCCGTCAGCGAGGCTACAAGGGAATGGTCAGTGATGACAACTACTTGGCGGTGAAGAACAGTGATGGCCATTACCTGCTCAATGGGAACTACATAGTGTCAGCTGGCGAGAAGGACATCTTTGTAAAGGGAAGCTTGCTGCGCTATAGCGGCACAGTCGGCCTCTCAGAGACCATACAGGCCGTGAAGCCCTTGCGAGAAGCCCTGACTGTGGAGGTCCTGTGTGCAGGCAGGATGACGCCTCCTCGCATCCGTTACTCCTTCTACCTCGCCCGTCAGATCAAGGAGGACAAGACTCTGAAGAAGGATGGGAATGCAAACTCCCACAACAGTGTCCTGGATGAAGATAGTGTCAAGGAGAAAGACACAGATACCCTAAAGCTGTCTTACAAAAAGGAGGAGCCAGTTCTGGACAAATGGGTAACCACCGGCTGGGACAAGTGCTCCGTTTCCTGCGGCCATGGAGTCCAGAGGAGGTTGGTGCAGTGTCTGAAACCGGACGGGAAGCCAGCGTGGAACTGTGATTCTTCACAAAGACCCCCAGCCACCAGGGTTTGTGAAGAGCCATGTGCTGATTGGCATATTGGGCAGTGGTCACCCTGCTCCAGAACCTGCGGGAAGGGCTTCAAGAGACGACCACTGCACTGCCAAACCCAAACTGGGCATCTTCTCACAAGAGGTGACTGCGATGGCATTCGGAAACCACAGGAGCTGGACTTCTGTAACATAAGGCCTTGCTAGTAACTTAAACCTATAAACTACACATATTTTTTAAAAAGTTTTAAAAATGGGTGAATTGATTCCACCTGTAAGTATCTCCTGTGCCTGTCAGATGTGGATTTTATCACTTGGACTGTTAGAGGATGATGGACACCTGCTTGGAAGAATATCAAAACTATTAGAAGGAGAATCAAACCTGGAAAATGAATGCTGGAAGATATTTTTCACTGCCATTACCCAGACTTTGCTAAGCTTATCCAGGAGCAACTTCGATGGCGATATAACATAAACGAAATGCAAAAAAAAACTTAGTTGAATTCCTTGTACTTTCAGCAGATACAGAATGTCCATTTGCAAGCAATCAATCGAGTTTACCTTTTGAGTCTGGAACCCATTTCATGTCATAATACTTTAACTCTGCAGGCTTCAAAGTTTTAGTTGGATCTTGCAGACAGATTACTGAAACCTACCTTTAGCTTATAGAATGCAATCTTGCAAATGATTCTGAAATGAAACTGATATCATTTTTTTTTTTTATTGTTGTACGAATACTTAAATGCAGCGTTGTTAATTAGTACCAACATGTTTTTACAATTTGGTGGTTCACAGCTGAAGTGAATCAAGGCTGCTAAAAGTTTTAGGAGTAAAACACGCTAAACAAACGATAATTATGTAGCCAGGAATTCTTCAAAACTCAAAAAGAAACGACCTTCGCTGCAGACATTGTGTTTCAATTTAAGCTTGAATATGAAGTCACACTGGCGGCTTTTCATGACAAGACTGACTAAACAACACAGGCCAGGAAACACTGACCTAAGATGTAGACCTAGCCAGATATTATAAGCATGCAAACACACACAGACCGCATTCAGCTCTTCTCTCTCTCGTGAACACTTCCTTCGTTTGACCTAAACAATGTTCTTCATAGTTAGCCAGTCATAAAGCCTGTTAAGTCATGCCTGTCTGGCACAGTTAGCACATATAATTTATTATCAATAAAACAATAAATCACAGAGACACTGTGTTTTCCCGGATCCCCTCCTCTTATGGCCTCACAGCCTGAGCCAAGCTGTTCTGTCTGCAGACTCTGAATCCTGTAATCTATTATGTTCTGTTTCATTTGAAGGGGTCACATTCGCCAGTCCAACGGGATGAGCCTTATGTTAGTTGGATTATTTTATTTTTTATTTTTTTAAATCAGCTTTTGCACTTTGTACAGCAAAAGAGACCAATGACCTACACGGGCTGTACTGTATGCTGTGTATACATTTATTCAGCTCTGTGCAAAAAAATTATGTAAATACTCTTTCTTAAAATCTTTTTTTACACAGGCATTTGTAATGGTTTTTGTCTTCACTATATTTATTCCAAAATAAAGTCAGTACTTTACAGTTGTAACCGATGCTTTGTTTTTTCTTTTTTTTAGTTCCGCAG
Source organism: Cichlasoma orientale (assembly GCA_034780415.1). Classification (NCBI taxonomy): domain Eukaryota; kingdom Metazoa; phylum Chordata; class Actinopteri; order Cichliformes; family Cichlidae; genus Cichlasoma; species Cichlasoma orientale. The sequence continues at coordinate 284,177 of JAVDPK010000849.1, read as the reverse complement.
CTATATAATGTCAATATCAGCCTTCATCACAAAAATCGGGCTGATATCTGTACTGATATGGACTGGGTAATGTGTTTGGAATGAACGGATGCCACGTGGTTTGATGGAAATGAAAATTATCAACCTACAGAGGGCTGAATTCAAAGACTCCCCAAAAATCAACATGAAAAAATGATGCAGCAGGCTAGTCCATTTTGCTGAAATTTCTTTGCAGCAACTCAAAATCATACTCGGTATTTTGTTTGGCCCCCACGTGCTTGTATACATGCCTGACAATGTCAAGAGGGATCTCCTCCCAGATTTGGACCAGGGCATCAGTGAGCTCACTGCACAGTCTGAGATACAACCTGGCAGCGTCGTGTGGACTGAAACATAATATCTCAGAGGTGTTCTGTTGGATTTAGTGGTATCAATTCCTTCATTGTCCAGGAACTGCCTGCATACACTCACCACATGAGGCGGGCATTGTCGTGCACCAGGAGGAACCCAGGAGCCACTGCACCAGCATAGGGTCTGACAATGGGTACAAGGATTTCATTCTTATACCTAATGGCAGTCAGGGTGCTGTTGCCTAGCCTGTAGAGGTCTGTGTCTCAAAAGTTGCTAGAAGTTGCTAAAGGCTGCTCCTTGGTGCGAGGTTTGGGCGATGCCAAAGAGTACAAAGAGACGCATTACAATCGCTGTATGTACACAAAGCACAGCGATGGCGGAGGATTTCAGTTTATCTCCAAAACTCTCCAAAAGTGGCCGGTGTCACCAGAAAAAGTCGCTAAATTTGTCGCTAGTCGCTTTTTGGAAAAAAACTTCCTGTAAATATTTTTATATCTGCTGTAAATCTGAGTGTTTCAAAATTTTTCATAGATAGACTACTTTTCTTAAACCTGCAGTGACATATACAATACACGTTACTAAAAAAATACTGATAATTGATTCTTTAACCACTGACATTGAAAAAAACCCCAAACAAACAAAAAAAAGTATTACTATAAAGTTAATGGCGCTTCATGACTCTGATTAAACCAATAGAGGTAGGTGGATATTGTTAAAATATCTTATTAGTACACAATCTTTCTGTCTCTTTTGCTGCAATAACTCTGGAAAATGCCAGCAACCATAACACTTAAAAAGGGATGCTAACACCTATGTACTTACTTTTTGTAATTTAAATAAATGCTTACCAGGTTACAGAATCTATGGTGAACATACACTATGTTGCCAAAAGAATTCACTCATCCATCCAAATCATTGAATTCAGGTGTTCAGGTGTCACTTCCAGAGCGGGGTCAGCGGATGCACATAGTGAACAGAGCTTGGCAACTTTCTACAGAGTCAGTCGCTGCAGACCTCCAAACTTCATGTGACCTTCAGATTAGCTCAAGAACAGTGCATAGAGAGCTTCATGGAATGGGTTTCCATGGCCGAGCAGCTGCATCCAAGCCTTACATCACCAAGCACAATGCAAAGCGTCGGATGCACCGCCACTGGACTCTAGAGCAGTGGAGTTCTCTGGAGTGATGAATCACACTTCTCCGTCTGGGAATCCAATGGATGAGTCTGGGTTTGGTGGTTGCCAGGGGAACAGTACTTGTCTGACTGCATGGTGCCAAGTGTAAAGTTTGGTGGAGGGGGGATTATGGTGTGGGGTTGTTTTTCAGGAGTTGGGCTCAGCCTCTTAGTTCCAGTGAAAGGAACTCTTAATGCTTCAGCATACCAAAACATTTTGGACAATTTCATGCTCCCACCTTTGTGGGAACAGTTTGGGGGATGGCCCCTTCCTGTTCCAACATGACTGCACACCAGTGCACAAAGCAAATCCATAAAGACATGGATGAGTGAGTTTGGTGGGGAAGAACCTGACTGGCCTGCCCAGAGTCCTGACCTCAACCAGATAGAACACCTTTGGGATGAATTAGAGCGGAGACTGTGAGCCAGGCCTTCTTGTCCAACATCAATGTCTGACCTCAGAAATGCACTTCTGGAAGAATGGTCAAAAATTCCCATAAACACTCCTAAACATTGTGGAAAGCCTTCCCAGAAGAGTCATAGCTGCAAAGGGTGGGCCGACATCATATTAAACCCTATGGATTAAGAATGGGATGTCACTCAAGTTCATATGCGTGTGAAGGCAGACGGGCAAATACTTTGAGCAATATAGTGTATTTAGAGGTCAGTATTTAAACAGAGTGAAGAGAGGAAGCAGCTGAAGTTTGGACTACAAAAAAGAACAATAGCCTACAGTGGTCCTCTGTGCATTAAATCCTATCTGCAGCTGCAGTCAGTGTAAAGGTGAGGTATTTGTGGCCTTGTAGCATTTCACTGAAGTCTATGAACTGCTTTGTCATGCATTTGTTTTGCATTTAGCATTTCAGACATGCAACTATGAATACTTTCCACTGGTTGTGCCTCCATGTGGACCTGTTCTCACTCTCTGTGACCGGTCCAAGAATGCAGCTGCGTTGTGAGGTGGAAATTTTGAATTCTGTGATTTTGGCATGATGACTTATGCATGGCTAGCTGTCTGACTAGTCTAGGAAGAGGTCAGAGTCTGTGGGCGGTCTTAGTTCAGATGTTTTCTTTCTTTCTTTTTTTTTTAACTTATTGAGAAAGAAGCGATAAGTCAAAGAAAAAAAGCAGAGACGTCTGACCTACATAAGAACAGATAGAGGAAAGGCTGGAGGAGAGCCAGTGGAAATATTTATTTCTTCCCCTAGCTGCCTCTTGCCTGGGTTTATAGTAATATCTAGTTGCAGTTGTGATTACTTTAATTTATTCAGAGTCCTTATCAAATGACTGTTTGGTTGTAAAAGCTTCTACCAAATTAAGCTTTTTATTTGGAAAAATCAATCTTAGAATTTGTGAGGCCTGTGTTATATTTCATTTTAAGACCAAGGATTAATGGGCTCAGTCCTTTAAGCAGTGTGCAGTTTATATGGTGCACACATCAAATATGATATTCACTTTTGTGGAAGAACAGAAACTTCCACAACAGGAGTTCTGACATCATGTGATGGAGGCATGAAGGACATACTGTCACATGACCTACATTCACAAGTTGCATCCTAAGTTTAAGGTCTCCCATGTGGTTTCACCTGAAACCCCTGATTGTAATAGAACTGAAGAAGCCACTTGAATGACAAAATGTCTTCAAAAACTTAAAAAAAAGCCCATTTGCCTTTATCAAGCTCCAAAGACTACCATGACCTGGATGACTGAGAACCTACACAGACATGCATAAGGTTAGACAGGCCCCTCTGAAAGGGAAAACTAAAGGAACAGTATAAGCACACAGTTTTTGAGTAAGCTGATAGAGAGACCTCTACAAAGCAGAGGTCATTTGGAAGATAAAAATAACATTTATTGGAAAAACATGAGAAAACATGGTCAACATCCCGAGCTGAAAAATGAAGCCAGGTCAGAAGAAGCAATTTAAACTGCACTTCCTCTAGGCGCCACTAGCTCCAAGGAGTCAGTCCCCATAGACTCCTATGTCGACTTGACAGCATTAAAAAGCATATTTACAACCTGGTACAAAAAGTGGTTTTGGCATTTGTGGATAGTTTCCCTCCTCGTAACAACGCTGTGTGGCGACTTTTATAGAATTTTTTTAAATTAACACATCCACCTGGACTCAGTTAGAGACACTGGTTGACAGGTGTCCTGACACAAGCAGCTGGAGCCAATAGGGGCCTACTAGTCATTAAAACAGACCTGTTCACTGTGTTTGTGCTGTCGGTGCCTTTTGGAGCATTTTTATTGTATTACATGACTAATATTATGGCCTACAGCGTGAAACAGATCATCCAAGAAGTTTGTGCTTTGGGGAGTGAATTATAGTCGTTACTTAGCACTAATTACACCCGTACAGCTTATGGATGCAGCTTGCTAACCAAGCTTGGGGTTGTGGGAGGGCAAGAGCCTTCCAGCTTTCATGGGGCAAGAGGTGGAACACACCTGAACAGGTTGCCAGATCGTTGCATAGAGACAACCACACACTGAGACCACCATTAAACTAACAAATATGCCTTTGGACTGAGGGAGGAAGCTGGAGTACAGAGAAAACTATACCTGCAGTGTCCCCAGCGAACCTGGAGGATCAAACCAGTCTTACTGTAAGGCTACAGTGTTAGCCATTAATATATGAGCAAAACATCTAACTACTAACTGCTCCTACAGTATACCCAGAGGAATGTTTGCCACTGAACAAAGGCGGTTCCTGCTCATTTATTTTATTTCTGCAAACAATTATTTCTTACTTCTTCAGTCACCACTGCTTCAAGGCCTCGACACTGAGCCACTAGTTTTACTAGCTGTTACTTTATGTTCCTTTGTTTAGTTTAGTTGTTTTTTTTTCATTTTGTAATTCACCAAAGAAGGGTTAACCCACACTCTGTGAAAAAAATATAAACTGTTAAAGGGCTCCGGGTTTCTGTAAGTAATTAGGTTGAAGAGCCCAGTGACTTTTTTTTCATGTGGCGTCTTCTGTCTGATCAGCAGCATTTTTTTTTTTTTTTTTGCAGCAATTGCTGAGTCAGATGGGCTGCACACCACAAACATGTTTAAAGAAGTCTCAAAGAAGTGCTTTGTACACAGTCAATGTGAATGCGAATGGTTATATGGAATGGCCCAATGAGCCTCATTAATGCTCATCTCTGAGGAGGTCTGCTGACTGCAGCAGAAAGAGGATCAGTGTGCAAACAATAGTGATGACAGAGCCACAGCTGACCTCTGCTCATGGAAAACTATTCGAATGATTCAGCTAAGTGTGGCTGAGTTAAACTGCATGCCACGTTTGTGACACAGTCACGCTGATTATGCGGGTGCAGCTTCATTAGCCTCAAAGCATTGTGAAAGCAGTTATCTGAACATATCATTCAGTCTTCTCCTGCCCTGTTGAACTGAACCTGAACTCCACACCAACCAAAAACGAACTTAAAACTAACTCTCTGAGGTGGGGAGAGCGCGGGGTGGGGTGGATGCAGTTGTTGAACCGCATTTTCCTTCCTGTCTGTGGAACAGTGGAGCAGCTCTAGCAAAGTTGCTGGAGGGGTCATGGGATTGTCCACTCTACATGTGCTTTGTAGACTGGGAAAGGGCTTATGACTTGATCATCAGTGATGACAGACATAATGACCATGGACTTTGACTCAGGAGATGGCTCATAGTGGAACCACTGCAGCATTGTGTTGGAAAGAGTCAGCAGTCACCAGTCTATCACAATCACAGGGCTAACACAGAGAGTCAGACAACCATTCGCCCTTGCATTCACACCTACGGCCAGTTGAGACTCTGGACTGTAGGAGGAAGCCACAATACCTGCAGAGAACATGCACAGGTACGGGACATCAAACTTCACACAGAAAAGCCCCAGCTGGACAGAAGATTCAAACCTTCTTGCTGTGAGGTGACAGCGCTAACCAATGAGCCACCGTTCTTAAGCAGAATACCATCTGGTTACCTCCAAAGGGTCCCACTGGATGGAGACCAGCAACTCCAGTGAAGATATGATATACTGGATCAACACACCTAGGTTACTTTGCTTTGCCTCAGTGACTAAGTTCCAGATAATAGGCATCCAATAAGGTCCCAGACTTGCAAGCATATTTTTCCTGCTTTAACTTCATTTTCGATTTCTTAGCCATAACATAGAATAAACGCTCCAGTTGGAGAACAGTTAGTTGGAAGCCTGTAGCTAACAGGGGGATTTGAGTTCACACTTGTTACGTAGAGGCTGACTCTGGTAACCCACTGTTATTGCAACACAGCTGTTCAGCTCCTAGCCTTACAACAATGTTTTGGTCACCTGTAGCTGTAACCTCACCTTTGACCTTGCTTGAGGGGAAACACGGGGAAACATGCTGATAAATAGGAAAGGTAAGAAGGTAACATACAGGGACTATTCTGGAGATGCGAGAAGCGATAAACCCGTGACTCCAGTGTGACCTTGTTTGCTTGGCACGCCTGTGTGTGAATTTGAGGACATTCCTTTGGCCAGAACTTAATGTTTACTAAAATCTCAGCATGCTGAAGAGGAATAATGACCAATTTATGAACTCCGAATTTAGTGCCAGCTTACTTCACACATTTTATACTAATTATGGAGTGTTTGTAGGATTTATCCAGCACAAATATAGAAATCAGACACCACAATCTGCTTGTGATAGGAATTAATGGAAGCTTCTTCTTTGATACTATAAATTAGGCAATAGGCACTTTTTTAGGATGATGTAATTGTAGATTGCACAAAGTACTGGCTAAAGAGTAAAGACGCCATCTGTATTTCATACAGCCTCGCTTTCATGATGTAGTTCTGTTTGCCACAAGGTATGGACTCTACCAGGAACACGAAGACTTAATTGAGCAATAAAAACAGGAGGAGGACTGTGTTATTATTATTATTATTATTATTTAATTTTACTATTTTGCAATTAATGATGATTCCAGAGGGAACAATTTAGTCCATGCACGCTAAGACTTTTATTCTGAAAATGCTGAAAGGCTGTTTGGAGACTTGCTAATGGTGACGCATAATGCGAAGGCAAGACTACCAGGCTTGTTTATCCTGCGTTAATAATTTAGCCAGCTGCAAATTAATTCAGTTTATTTTTAATCTGCTCAAGCAATAGATGGAATTTAATTATTGATGTAAATTTAAAACGTCTTATTTCGAATGAGTGAAAAATGGTTTGACTGACACGGGTTTGAATACATCTTTATGATAAATTATTAAACATTTCATTCAGGCTGCTCTTCAAAAGGCGCACCATCAAACATGTTCCATTTACTCTAATCAAGAGGTTTTTTCAGGTCTCAGAATGAAGAGAAAGATTAAGTAGAACCATGTGTGTCTTTATGAGGGGGGTGGGGGGGGTGGGGGGTTATGGTAAGCACCCCAGAGTTGGAGGATTGTTTTAGAGTTCTGGCATTTATCCCTCACACTGTAATTTTGATTACAAAGACAAACCCAGGTAAATTAAAAATGTGGCATCAATCAAGAGTCTCTGCACAACACTGAGGGAGCAGAACATAAACTGGCTGCTTTGGCCAACTATAATGTTACTCATGAATGTTTTGGGTGGTCTGGCTGTGTTGGGTCCTTTGTTTAACTCAAACTCAAAGCAAGCTTGACTTTGTTATAGCGTGGCCAGGAATTGTCCAGCGGGTAGCTGGCCAGATAGCGACAAAAATTCACGTTTTTTTGCAAATATATTCAATATGGGATTCAATTTATGTCAGGTGAACGTTTCATTTCTAGCAACGTGGAGCAAACTATTTCTGTTTCTTTTTAGCACCGCTGCATGTTTCTGGTTGGTTGTGCCTTCTGGTTTCAATAGGGAATTCTAATTATGTTAGAAAGCCATTTTAGGGAAACAAAACGGCAACTTTTTCCCCTAATGTGACAAGTTCCTGGCAGAGACAAATAATCTCGCTGAATCTGAAAACATCAAGTATGCCTTTAACCTTGGCTCACGGGAGAATTAAAGTCCTGCCGCCTGTGGTTAGTGTGCATTTGGATTTTAGCCACATCTGTCTGGCCCTGCCAGTCCCTAAAGCCTGAGCTCAGTGCACGCTGGTTGAGCCTCTTGAAGGGAGAAGCAAGGGCATGAAGTCATACAGTGATGCTATAAATCTACAGTATACAACAAAGTATTTAACATTAGTAAGGCCACTTTATTCTACTGGACCCTCTATTCAAGTAAAAGCCTACGTGGCACTGTAAAAAATTATTTGCCCAAACTTAAGTTTCTAATTCCCCATAAAGCAGTTGAAAGCTCTAATTATAAAATATGATTTATGAACAGGAGGAATTAGGGCCAAGAGTGCGCTAACTCAGGCCTGCTGTTGGCAAACACCCTAAATTATGCCTGGAAAATACATCGGATCTGTTCAGGAGACACACACTACAGTTGTACACAGAGAGCATAATACTCATGTAAGTGCATGCACACACAAAGTCATGTTCTGTTTAGTGAGACCATATGCTGAAAGGGATTCATGCTTGTTCAAAACCGATACCCTTCAAATATTTCATTTAGGCTAACACCAAACTACAAAAACATGAGGGTCGGGTCAAGATGACACGCAGATGCGTGAGTGGATGTTTTATCGTGAAGCACGTCTTAAAGCCTGCGAAAACAGAAAAATGAAGAAGCGCAGAGAAAAAACTGGGAGCATTCCCAGAACTTATCTTTTTCATGTCAGCATGGGGGTCAACTGGAATGCATATCAGAAAAGCAGTGCAAGTGAGTCATTAATCATGGCAAAGGCAAATGTCACTGCAGGGCTGTATCGTTTTGCCAAGATGTGTGGCAAACGTCATCGTGTTCCTAATCTTACTCCTTTCTTTCTGTCTTTAATTTGCTCCAGAAATGAATTTAGGAAAGAAGTAAAGCTCTCAAACCCTCTTAGTGTGAGCCACCACATCCAGGGGTGCCAGATTATAAAGGAATAAAAAGTATATTAGAAGAGATTTTCCAGTTGAAATGTGCAAAGACTTTTTGAAGAGTGCAAAGCGGACCCCCAGATTTGATGAATTATTCTCAGGTGCACCTTTTTTTCGTGCCTCAGTCTGCGCCCCAGTAGTCCGTTGCAGTCAGATATATCAAACCGGCCACAGATCATCATCCCGCAGCTGTGAAACTCAAAGATCGACATGAGCAATGACTGAGATTATCATAATAAATGTCTCCTTTTCTTTCTAAGAATCCCGCTGAACTGAAGGAGACCAGCATCCTGACTGTGTGCCAGAGTGCTCAGAGGCAGGCTGAGAATGACCTGTAAATGTTCATTTCCAGCGGGACACAGAGAAAATTAAGACAATTATTTTCAGTGCCTGGACGATACTTTTGAGGAAAACTGGATTTTTCAGCATCAGCAAAACGCAAATTCTTGGTACTGTATGTTATTTGCCTGTGAATGAAAGTTTATCAACATACAACTAAGTAAAGACTTGAAATATGATTATAAAATATGAAATTGCATTTCTTAGAATACAGTGCCAATATCTGTGAGTGAATGTGGACAAATGACAAGATTGTGTGAGTCACTGGTCTTTTCTGCCTGAAATGGAAAGATCTGAACACATTCTTTAAATCTGCTCTCTTCCACAGCATGCCTTTAGTCCTGTCTCTCTCCCCTCAGCCCCAACCGGTCGCAGCAGATGGCTGCCCCTCCATGATCCTGGTTCTGCCGGAGGTCTCTTCCTGTTAAAAGGGAGTTTTTTCTTCCCACTGTTGCCAAATGCTTGCTCATAGGGGGTTGTTTTGACTGTTGGGTTTTCTCTGTAATTACAATATATAATTACCTTACAATATAAAAAGCTTTGAGGCGACTGTTGTGATTTGTGTTGCGCTATATAAATAAAATTGAATTGAATTGAATTGAATCTACACAGCATTTCTACCATGATGCTAGAGCCTGAAAGGCTTTACTTTGGGTCTCACAGCTGAGAGCTGTCACCAATTGGGTTAAAGGTGGACTGCTTGTCTATTTAAATTCAGAAATTCTAGATGCTTCATCAGTGTTTGACTTTGCTTTGTATTTTTCCAGAGAGTTGCATGTAATTATCCCCACAAATGTATATACCACTGCAGCAAGCCATTGCATTTTTGTTTTGTCCTATGCTTCTTTCTTTTCTTTCACCAGCTGGTCATGACATGTGGCTGCCCCTCCCTGAAGCTGCTTCTGCCTGAGATTTCTTCCTGTAAAATTTTATTAGGTGAGTTTTTCCTCTCCATCACTGCAAAGTGCTTAATTCTTGAGGTTTTCTCCAGAATGCTTTACGTCTTGAGACGACTGTTGTTGTGACTTGGAGCTATGAATTTAATGAATTTTATAAATTGAAATTGACTGTAAGAAAGTCTTGCAGTATGTATTTTGGAACAATATTTATTCCTAGTAATAACTGCTAATAACTTTGACTTTAAGTTACACACAAAAAAAAATCAACTTAACATAAATCTGGTTAAAGTCATTTTGGAAATGACAGCAGAGATTGACTGAATGCACAACACTGAATAGGAAAGTGATGATTTATGTATATCATCCCATACTTACATACTTATGAACGATAAGTACAAACACACATTATGAAAGAACGATCAAATTTCATGTGAATCCTGAAATTCACAGGGAATCCCATGATTCGTGTTTGCCAGCATGTCCGAGGAGCCAAATCCAACTTTGCGCTTATTTTCATTTGATGTTGTTCTGGTGTTCTGTTCTAACAGAGATCAACTCATTTCTTTCCAAGGAGGAAATGGAGCAAAGTAAAGCCAAGAAGAGGACGTACTCTGTAGCCAATAAGCTTCACACTTTAGAAGAGAGCCTGCTGAAGAAAAACATAGGTGGATGCAATGGACCCAAAGTAATGGATCCAAAACTGTGTATTCTTGGTGTTACTACAGCATATCATAATGTATACTGAACGCTTTATGTTTCAGCTTCTTTGGCTTGGTGCACATCCATCTACATCATCAATGTGGAATAATGAATTATTAAAATTCTTCCTTGTGATAGGTCATCCAATATATTGCAAGAAACCACTGAAAAGTTTGTAAAAGACTGGACAGCAGCGCCATGTAATTTGCTTATTAAACACCGTTATTATAAATTTCTCCACCTTTGTGTTTTTCTCTTTGATAGTTTCTTTTGTTTAAATGAAACTTTTGTTTTTGTGTCCCCGACGAGCGTCATTTTCGTTCAAAAATACCTGCGCGCGCTCACCTGATGTGCTCTGCTCAAGCTTGAAAAGATGGAGAAACAGCTTCAAAGAGAAGAAAATGAACCACTGAAGAGACACAACTGTCAGATGGCATTCAAATGCATAATATGGCTATGATTCAACAGAGATGACAGTGAGCAGTGAGATACTGAACGTAAATGGGACTGCATGAAACTTTCCATTGAACTTAATCACACAATAACACACAGCTATGTTATTTGGTCAGTCACTGCCAAGTGAACATGGGCCCAAATATTATAATGTACTTTATGCAACCTATTGATCAAAGAGCTTTCATGAATAAATGCTGGAGCACAGAAGAATCTCTATTCTCTATGTTTTACATCTGTTGCATGCTCAGAATTATAATTGAGAAACCTGAAGGGATTTTGTGGTTTCCCGCGTGCAATGTGAAAATAACGACGCATTTCTAAGCTGATGTATGTTGCTCTGATTATTACAATATAAGGGAGTGGTACTTTGGGGAAAAGCTCTGCGTGGTCTTGAAGTCTTGAAGCAATATTTTTTTTTCTATAAACAGGACAAAGTATGATAGATATAAGTTAGAAATGTTGCAAGCAGGTTAGGAGTGAATTGGTTTATTCATACTGATCACAGAAATGGAAAACAATACAGAATAGTGCAGGCAAACAGAACTCAGTGGCCTATTGTAATTGCTGACATTGATGCCATATATTGAACACTGTGAAGCCAAATGTCAGTTGGCAGGACTGATGTTGTGAGTCAGAGCTCCCTGCACCTCAGGGGGACCATCCAGAGGCTAAAGAGATGCTATTCATTTGTTATGAAGTCCTCAGAAGTCTTCTGGCATTATAGGTCTCCTAATGGAAGCCCTTTCTTTGAGGTTCTCGTCTGCTTTCTGTTACTAAACAAGGACCAGCTTGCACAAAGTCATGAACCGCATGTAAGGCAGCAGCTTTGTGCAAAAAGATGGCACCCATTAAAACAGCCGTGCTTAAAGGCTTTGTGAGGCTGTATGGGCTCGTTATAATCAGTGGTTTTCAAATATTTTTTCTGCCCAAGGCACACCTAAAGGCAAGTCAAAATTTCAAGGCACACATATATTCATATCTACACAAGATAGCCTCACTGTCATCTGATGTTGCATCAGTCTTTCTTTTCAGACTGAGGCAATTTTGGATGCCAATTTGTATCAAATGGACCTAGTACGATACCTCCACCGCAGCAGCATATGACTTCCCTCTGTCACGTTCACATGATTGAACAACGTGATGTTTTAAAGTATTCAAAGTTTTTCATATAAATATATCTGTCTTCTGAGGGGTTAGCATGGTTAGCATTAGCCAATTTCTCCTGACAGATGAAACATTTTGGCTGCAGGCTGTTGACCTAAATCAGGTCGCATTTGTGACAGGCTGTTTTCCTCTTTGTCTGCATTGGTGGTCAACTGCGGTTTGCTCCACATAATAAAGAAACTGGTTTATCCTCTCAGTAAACTCCTCACTGTCTTTATTCATTGGGGTCTTTTACACTGGAACTTTTTCAAGGATTCTTTTAGAGGAAGTGAGTGTATACAGTCAATTTTAGAATTAAAAACTTTTTGTGCAGCTGTGTACTTTAATAACAAAAATAATAATAAAAAAATAAAGGCACACCTAAATGCTGACTTCAACACACCAACATGCTGATAATGACAGTACTACAGGTTTAACAAGTGGGTCTGCTCAGGCCTCCCCTTTACACGAGAACGGCGTTTCCAGCCCCTGAAAATGATTCTTTTTGAAAACGGGTTCCAGAGTTGAGCGTTTTCGAAACACTGTGGTCTCCATTTCCCTGTAAACGGTGAAAACGCTACTTTTTAAAAGGGGGTACTGGCACATGCTATGAGTGTAACTCCTATACCTGCACCACCAACTTGTGGCCGGGCAATGGGAACTATTCGTTCGATGTAACGGAGATCGTTTTAAAAACATTTCCGTCTGAATGCGTTACTTTTTGAAAACGGAAGAACGACGATTGTTCTCGAGTAAACGGGCCTTAAGCTTAGCATTTATGCATTTGTGCACTGGTAGCAATGTCAGCAAGCACAGATGACAGCACAAAAACTCACAACGTATTGACAGTGTTTGCGCCAAAATGGGGAGGCAGAAGTTTTAAAATTATTTAGTAGAGATTTAATTCAGGAATTCAGGAATTGTTCTTTTTTTTCTGTTTGTTGTAGTCAGTAAAATAAAATATCTAGTCTCAGAAATATGCTCCGGCAGATCTAACAGATCCAAAGGTTTCTGTTTTAATTCACACAGTGGTTTTGTGTGACCTTATTTCTCTCCCCGGGGCTACAGGGTCACTGATCTTTACTGATGAATAATCACTTCAAGTTTTGTTCTCAGAGAACATACCGGAAACAAATCCCCCAGCTGACACCAATCATCTTTGGTGACTCAGCTGGGAAATGTTTTAAACTGAACCGGTGAAATCAAAATGTCAGTATTTGGAGTACATGGAACACACTCTTTTATGTTCATACATTACAAAGGTGTGCTAAAACAGAACATTGAGGCTATCTTGGGTATGTCTGTGAACATGTGTTAGCTTTAGTTTGGCCCCGTTTAAATTCAATCGTTATACCTCCATCTAGTTTTAACAGTAATGATCAATTGATAACATCTATAGTGCTTAACAAATTTATTAGACCAAAACACCTAAACCCTGAAAAATACCCCCACTAAAAACAAATTATTAATTGTTTATTAGGATGCCAAATTACAGTTATTTGCTTATGTGACACCTACAAGTGTATGGTCACAATTGTAATTTGTTTCAGAAGTTATTTGTGAAAGGGGGAGGTTAGCAGTATTATGCTGAACGTGACAAGGTGCAGTTGCGCAGTTTCACCACTAGGGGGAAGTAGCGCGGGAGGCATTCGGTGTTGCGGGGCTTCCGGGCTTCAGACGAGGAAGAGCCTGCAGATCGAACGCTACTGATGTCTCCCGTCTCTATTTCTTTCTGTGTGAAACAGGTTAGTAATATGATTAATCACATCATGATACATGGTTGTAAAGAGCCAATCGTGTTCGGATGTTCGTGATGTGGGCTGTAATTTTGTAAGTTGTGTATTCGAGCAGAGAAGAGAGTTGTAAACTGTTTCCCAGCGATCGTGGGGGGGGGAGCAGCCATTTGACCCGTAGGTAACGTCACAAAATGGTGGGGCTTTGCAATGTGT
>JAVDPK010000849.1:243613-263224 GCA_034780415.1 Cichlasoma orientale | reverse complement strand
ACACACACACACACACACACACACACACACACACACACACACACACACACACACACACACACACACACACATTTATTCTGCAACTTCCTAATACATCGAGCATCTGACCAACTGCTTCTTAGCCAGCTGACGCAAAGCTACAACTGGATATGAATTTCATTCAAATAGAATCAAAATTGTAGCTGAATAGAAAAATATTTCTTTTTGAAGATGGTGTTAAAATAAGCTTTCGAATTAAATTTATCTTATTTTGACAGAGAAAAAGTACACATAAGTATAGTATAGGGTTGACAGTGTGTGTGTGTGTTGCTGTAAGGCCTGTATACAATAGCTTTGTGGGCCTGTTGTGATTTGTTTCTACAGAGTTTAACCTTGCATTGTGATGTACATGATTTATTGTGGATGATCTTTTATAAACATTGGTATAAATACTTGTTATGCAATGAACATATGTATTGTGTTACAATAGTGGACACACATTAAACACATAAACTTCTAATAATGAGTCAGAGTATGAAAAGGGATCCAAAAGAGCAGTTACCGTAGATATTCTTGAGTGAACAATCTTGGTTCACTCAAGATTTTTTTTTCTCTCTTGTCTTTGTATGACGTTAAAGAGAGAGGGCAAGCAAGGAGGTCTGTGCTTGCCCGGTAAAGTCTAAGGCCCCATTTACACTAGAACCTGTAAATCTATCTATCTGTAACAATCCCCACCTTGCACTAATCCCTAATATGGTATTTTACCACTAATACCACCACCCCACCCTCCAACCCACCCACTATTCAAACTTTACAATTGCAAGAAAGATGTCTTAAAAGGAAAGGTGTCTTAGTGATAAGAGTGTATGAAAAGAAGGGCTGCATAAAGGGCCAGTATAAAATAAATAAACTATGCAGAGCTAGCTGAGTAGAGTCCAAGATAAGCAATATGGACCGGAAACAAGCATAAGGTCCCTATAAAAATGTTATAAAAAGAAGGACATGAGTGTACTGAGAATTGGCCAAGATAACCACTTTTATTCACATTCTGAATCCACTCACCATGTGCCATTGTTTTATGCACCAAGGTGAAAAACCAAACACTTCATTTGCTACAGTCTGAGCTCACAGTGAGGCGTGACCCTGGACTGAGGACAGCAGTCCACTCAGCAGACACAACAAACAACCAAAGGAAAGTTTATTTTAGTTCTTTCAGTGCATGTATTAAGTTATTGTGTGCATACATGTGTGATTGTATATGTCCATGCTCAAAACAACAGTATAGGTCCAGAAGGCCCTACTGATCCACACGGTGCTCCGGCATCCCCACCCTCCACCCCCAACAAACACACACGCACAAACACACACATGCACACACACTGTCTCTCTCTCTCTCTCTCTCTCTCATGCTCGTGTTCTCTCTCAGCTGTGAAGACTAGGCGGACATCACCCCACCCTTCACCCAGTGACTCACTCACAGAATATTCCATTTTCCCCTTCTTATTTCTTTTTTCTTTCCTCAATGCTGAAGTTATTCATTTTATTTTTCAGACAGCTGTGGTGTAACCCATTTTTATTCTGCAGAAAAATTACATCAGCACTTCTGAAAATACAGTGTGCAATACACTGTACATTATATTTACACTGGATTCAGAAAATTCAGCTTTGTCTCTTTCATATTTCTGCCAGAATTCTTTAATTAGCTTTAATTCAACAACAGAACTCCCATTTGGAGTCAAAGAAAATACCACACACAGAAGATTTAAGATTCAGTTCAATTTAGCGGAGAACAGCTGATTATAAAAAATATCTAATCGAAGGTAAAGATGGAGCCTAACAGATTTTTGCCCTCAATAATAATGTAGGCTACAGTTACCTCTGCCAAAGTGCAGTATCTGCTCTCTGTTTCCAACTACAGTGTAGCACGCAACAACCTCAGCCACCTGTGAAACTCATTAGCTAGCAGCAAATTGGTTCCACATGTAGAGATGCACTCCCACAAATGGTGTGTCACATAAAATGGAAATCTTGGCATGAAATCATGTAAAGGGGAAAAAAAAAAAATCTCCAAACTGTGTGAGAAACACAGTTGGACAGCAGCTTATGAAAAGAGCGAGTTTGGATTTTGTTCCTTCTCTAAGAAGATTTCCTGAAAGTCAGAAAAAAGATAGAAAACAGTTTAAGACATAATCCACACCAGCCCTCTGCACTAAATTTCATTCATATCATCATCAGCAGATAAACAACCTACAAACAGCAAAACAGCCCAGTGTTTCTCATTTTCTGCACACAGAGAGTGCAGGTGCACAAGCTACAGTGTGTAATACTTAAAGCAGATGTCCTGTAATTTTTTTCTTTTTTTTTTTTTTTAGAGAAACCCACAATTAGGCCACTAAAGAAATTCTATAGGCCTTTCTTAAACCTTTCATCTTCTCCGTATGCAGGAGGTTTATCTTATTCAAGATCAAAGCCTCCATTACAGTTACACACTTTCAAGCTGCTGACAGATTTTGTGTGTGGGGAAAGTTTCACCTCCGCTATCTATTTATCTGCAGGTGCGAAATTGTCATCAGGTCCTACAGGTCCCGCATTTAAACTGAAGACCTGTATTGGGATTATCAGCTACTCTAGCCTCAAGCTGAGATGAGGAGCAGGCTGCAGTGATCTGTCACCGGCAATCAGACTTTAGAGAATAAAATCAGAGTTCCCCTCTAAATTATCACAGGTTCGTGTTCTTCAGCACAACGACTGAGTCATTTTCCTTTCCTCCTCTTTGTTAGGACATTTTGTATCATTTTCCACCCTGACACCCCTGCAGCCCACAGAAACTGTTGACATGCAGCAATATTTACTCTCCTACTAATGAACGTTTGGCAGAACTCGGCCTCCACAGATGATGTTAGTAAGATCGACAATATCTACGGTAACTGCTCTTAGTCAGGATGTGAGACAGCACAGATAAATAATGATGTTTTTTTGGCTGGAAAGAGAATTATATTCCAACAGCTGCAGTAGATTCCCCATTTTATGCAACTATGAACAGTTCAAATGACTCAAACAGTTTAACAAAAATATGAGTTAAACCTTAGTTTACATTCAGCTATGAGAAGTCACGCCACATGCTTGATTTGGCTGAGATTTACATGGGTCGCAACCCAGACAAGCAAATGTGTTCCCTACTACACCATTGTAGGCACGCGCACGCTCCTGATGCCCCTGTATTTGTTTCCATGACAGATGTGGCCAGAGGCATTCTATTCCCAGGTTGTCCAGAATATCCATTGAAGCCTCTTGAATGTGGACTTTGGATTTTGGTAGTAAAAAGATGATGGTCAAGTTCAAAGGTCAACAAATTTGGCATTGAAGAACTGATTAGGGTTTTAGTGTGACGTCAATTCTTCTGAAGGCATTTTTGGTGATAACTCAAATTTATAAACTGACTCCACAATTTCTCACTAATAGCTGATAGGATGAAATCAAAGGTCAACTTCACTGTAACAAAATGCTCTACAGAGACACTTTTCTGGTCAACACATAGGCTGCAGCCTAATCCAAGCTGTCATAGAGTGGAAGGTGGGGTACACCCTGGGCAGGTTATCGGTCTATTTCAGGGCTAACACTGAGAGACAGACAACCATTGACACTCACATTCACACCCACGGCCAATTTAGAATCACAAATCAACCTAAAACGCATTCCTCTGGACTGCTGCTGGAGCACCTGGACTGCACAGAGAGAAAGTCCACACAGAGAGGTCTCAGCTAGCTGGTGGAGTTTAACCCAGGATCTTCTTGCTGAGGCAGCAGGGCTAACCATTGCACCACTGTTCTGCCTGCATTATTAGGGCTTGTTTTTGTTAATTGTGCTTACTTATCTTTTAATTTCACATAATCTACATTTTTATGGCTGCAAACGAGCTGTGCAGTTATTATAAATAAGTGGCTCAAATGTGGTTTATAGATAAGGTTTTGGTTGCTCTTGTGGATTTTTTCATGATATTTAAGTAAGCTGATACTCTGTGTCTGTTGACCTATACTGTATTATTACTGTATTATGCAACTGTGTGTGTGGGGGGGTGGCAGGAAGTAACTTTAAACTTTATGGAAATGACTGTTAGCAGCAGGGAAGGCGCTACTAAATGTAACCCAGTGGGGCTTTTGAAAATTTAAATTAGGCCGTGAGCTTGATGGAAAAAGCCGTTCTCCACCCCTCGAAATCTGTTAATGTTGGAGGTTCGTTAGCATGTTTATTTTGCTGTAAGGTTTCCATGCGTAAATGGGAAGCATTTGATGTTTAAATATTACCATCCTCAATTTTATTTACTTTTGGCTTCATCCCATATTGCTGCATTCAGTACACTTAGGACCTTTTGCTCTGCCAGATATCAGCAATGTAAAAAAGTAAATGTGCACATGGCTGAATTAGGACAGATTAAAAAAAAAAAAAAAGTACCATCATCTCTAAAAGGATGACAGCAATACTGGATTCACTCTCATCTCCATTAATCGGTCCGTATAACTACATTAAGAAAAAAGAGCTGACACTTAGCTGGCAGCCGGTGCTCCCTCCTCAAAGGAGACGTCTTCATCTCTCTTACTATGCGGTTTCATACAGATCAGAGCTTGGATGATAATTGAACTCTTTCCCATTGGTCTCAACTTCCACATCAGAATACGACTCTAGATGGCGGGGACACTGACCACAGCTGTAATGAGAACAGCTGTGCTGAACAGACCGCTTTCTCAGAGAGATTCTGTCACTGAATTAAAACCATATGGATGCTCTGGATATGAGAAACATGGTAATGTCAGATGCAAAGGAGGCCTGAAATCATCGCCGTCATCGGCAATCAGTCAGAGTTAAAGGGGGGATGCTCTTCTGGTTGCTTTGCTGGAAAACAGCATTCAAAGATGTGTGGAACTACAGATGGTGACTTCTTCTGCTGTTATCTATGATCAAAACCTTACGATATGCAAATATACATATAGCATCATTTCTATTCTGCAGCTCTGCGGTTCAACAGATTCCTTTGAGCATTTTTTTTTCTTGGTTTATCAGTTCATAATGCAGTCTTACACTCCCTGCAAGCAGCACAATCTGGAGAGCTGGCAGAAAATAATGGATGTGGAGCTCTTCCAAGAATTTCAGCTCTGATATATCCCAGAGTAATGGTTAAACCAGGGAGCAGGTTTTACAGTTTGAAGGATAACTGCAAGGCACAATGAAGGGGACGGAAATATATGTTAGGCCCGAGACCATGAAGCGAGGCAGGAAACAGTCAGTGTAGGGCATTCTGGTGCTGGGATGGAACCGTGTTCCTTACATATATCTATCACAAGCAACGTTTTGATGAGCTTTAATTAAATCCATAAACTTACTAATACACATGTACCCCATTTACTCATTTGCAGTGTTAGAATATAGCTTTTAAAAATGCCCATATATAACATTTATAATTTGGTAATTTAAAAAAATAAGAACAAAAAGATCAGTTAGCTTCTTATAAGTTGTAATGACTATGGTATAAAAGCAGTGTTTTCCTAGCATTTTAATGGTTCATTTAACCACATTTACTTCTAGCTTATTACATCTACAAACGCAAATAACAAGTCATATTTTAACAAAGCGCAATCGCATCTGTTCTCGCTGCTCGCTCTTTAATTTGCTCGGTCAAAGTGTTGTTCTGCAGCTAAAATATGTTGTGATTTTGTCTGGGGATATTTTTTATGGTTATGTTTACAGAAAACTAGCTTTGTAATTAAATCACAATAACAATTCTAGTAATTTTGTGTATGTTTCCCAGTAGATGTGGTTTCTGTATGAACCCATGGTAGTAAAGAAGTGGGAGGATTTACAAATCGGAAGTCTTTGTGTCAAAAACAGTTGGTTTTAGGGTAAATATTCGCACGCAGACAAGCAACAGACGGTTTCGCTCAAGGCCAGTGGCTCCACGATACATAAAAGAGCCAAGATACAGTACAGACAACGAAGCTGAATATTTTGGAGGCATGTAAACAAAGCTAAAAAATGACGGACATGAGTACCGCTTGGCTCAACAACATCTGTAAGCAGAAGCATTTGCAATATAAACTCGTATGGTGCTTGAATTATTTGGCCTCTTTACAGTAAGCTCCAAATACGCACATATACAAACACGGTGTACACATACTCAAACAGCAGCTGCTATAAAGGTTTCCTTATGAAAGGTTTTTTAAAAGTTACTCTGAATCTCTTGACTGGTAAACAGCTGAAGATGTGGTCCAAAAAAGATGGACTGTCCCAATCAGGCTAATGAAACCCGACACAGAGAAGTCTGATTACTAGCATCATGGAAAGCGCATCATCTGAGCCAACAGAGAGCACTAAAACTACCCCTGAGCTCTGGAACAATAAAACGTCCCTACGCTGTGGAAATAAAAAGATGCTTGGATAAGAAGCACAGAAATATCTGAGGTTGCTTCTCAGAATAAGCCCGGAGTTAAGTCACGTCAAATGACGTCTGCCAGCTCTTCCTAAAGACCTTCTCGAGGTCTTTGCGTCAGTTCTGAGGGACTCGTGTTTAGCTTTAGTTTTCTCTGGAATATTAAGTCACGAGGCCATAAAACTGACTTCACATACTCTAGGTGCTAATAAAACTGCACATATTCGAGTAAAAGTTTGTCATTTAACTCAGATTTATCTGATTATAAGCTTTTAAACAAACCGATATAAAGACAAGTAGTATCTGTTTCTGTAGGGTTTTGGCAAGACTTTTTCTTTTTGATAGGAAGTATGTACAAAAACACAAGATTCTTCATTTTGGCTCATAAACACGACGCGATGAATCACATGTCCCTCTCGTATTTATAGAGGATTAGATTTGGCAGCAGCGCCACAGACAAGACCATGAATCTTCCCTCTCCTCTGCATACTTCTGACAAAAGGGATTATGAGTGATAATCAACAGCAACACATGTATGAAGGACAACAAAAAGGGGGGTCGCAGACACATGCCTATATCATGCTTCGTATTACAAGCTGATGGTTAATGTGACGTTCATGCTTGGGAGTATTTGATGATTTGTGAAGTTCTACATGCTTTGATAATTATTATTACGATGGAAACAGAAGAAGCCTCCTCATTGTTTGAAATGGACTGTGTGTCGAATATTGAGGAGCGTGACGATCCATATTCATCTTAACCATTCTCGATTTTATTTTATCTTTTTGCACACGTTTTGCAACTGGCATCGCAGATATTTTTGATTAGATCGTGTTTCCTTAAAATGAGGATGTGTGTGTGTGTGTTTTTTCCAATTCTGAGAAATGTCTGGAATCAAGATGCGGTTTCAAAACAACGTGGAACAAAGATCAGAACACTCAGTCACATGGAGAACCAAATAACAGTTTAGGGCTCTTGTTTTGGAACATTGGGTAATAGGTCTTTAAGGAAGATAAATTTATTTGTTATTATTTTTTAGCATAATTATGCGTTGAGGGAAAAGCGATAAGACTGTGCCAATCTAGGCAATGCAATTCAATTCACCTCTATTACAAAATGAGAAAGAGCTCAGGAATGGCGACCACCGACATGCCTTAAGTGGAAACACCTGATGTTCTTTGCTCAGATTAAAAAGACCAAAAAAAGGGGGGGTTAAAGTAAAGCTTTACAGGCTGTAGGAGTAATGGGGGATTTGTTTAGAGAGGAAGAGATATAGAGGTGTAAACAAACAGACACCATGAGTGTCTTAGGTCACCGCATAGTTGTTCAATAAAACTGCATGATGCAATGCAGCAACACTGACTCATATACCAGCCAGTAAATATGAAAAGACAGCGTGCAAACATCTATTGTTTTCCTGTTTGAATATCCTTAACCAGACGTCAGTGCCTTTGATTTATTCCAGTCCGATTATTCGTGCTACTGTAAATCTATAACCTTTTAATTTAAAGCACATAAAGATATTAAGTTGTCAGTGATTTAAAAAGTCCAAAGAAGCTTTGACATAAATCGATGCAGTGTCCGTCCTGAGGGGAGAGTGGCTTTAATTAGAACCAAAAGGCTTGAAAGCTGCCAGTGTTGTAAAGCTCTGGCTTGCCAAACCTTGGCGCCTGTCAGCTCAGCACAGCCTGCAATTTGTATTTCATGTGCACCATCAGAGCAAAATGAGAAACATTAGTTCAGGCATGTCGCATGGAGAAAATCTAAAAGTTGGCTAGCAAAAAAAAAAAAAAAAAAAAAAAAAAAAAATCTCTACTTGAAAACATCAAAATGATTAAATCAACAAAGTACATTAAAACGCAAGCAATTAATCCTACAAATGAAGCACAGATCTTATTATGGACATAATGCGAATGCACAAAGGCTGTGCCATTAGCAATAATAGCATGTTAAACACAAAATGATGAGGAAACTGATCAAAGAACTACTTGCATAGGAGTAATGGGACTTGTGAGGTTGTAAGGGTTTATAGCAGTGATTTAACGCACAGTCCTAAAAGTCATTCTGGTTACTGATGCATAAAGCTTTATATTCCAAAACAGGTGAACGTATTCGTATTGACACTAACAAACAAGCGCCTCGCACTGACCGGGACAAGAATGCGTAAATCAGAAAACAGCAAAGTGGAGGTTACAACGCAGTGCAGGCATTAGCGTGTCTGTGCTGGCATGTAACCGTGCTCACAGGTTATCTGAGGACTTTGGCCTGGAACACGAGAGCTTCTCTAAACTTCCTTTGTTGCCGTAAACAACGACAGAACTGCAGAATAATTTTGTCTTAAATATTCTACGTTATGATACAAGAGGTTGACCCGCCAAACGTGCGTCTAACAAGCCATCTTCAGCGTGTTCTGCAGGCGCTGACCCCTCGGCCTATGCGCTGCTTCCTGCTCTGCAAAGGGCAGCCCTGCACATGTCTGAGTCAGTTTTACTATTCACTTATTACCTGACAGGAAACCCTTCAGGTGATGCTCTGTGGGTGACCCGAAGAAGCCAGTGGAAATTTACAGCTCTGTGTTGATGTGCAGACTTGTTGCTGACTCTGGATCCTGTTAATTCTTCCATTTATTTATTTATTTATTATCAACGATGGATATGCTAAGCAGGCTTATTCTATTCATTGAGCTTATTAGAGACAAGAAAAGGCAAATTATAAGGAAGTTTAATTTAATTGTCATTTTAGTTATCATTTATCTTTGTTACATTTTTCTTATATTCACCTAAACTGATATCTGGAAACACTGGAGAATTGGTATTTTAACATAACTGATCTAAACCAGAATTATTTCTCCAGTTTTTCTTTTATTGAAATACTTCATCTCACGTGTTAATTTGAATGAGAAGAAATCCTAAACCTGAACTAATGCTGTGCCTTCATTCTGATACTACACTTTCAAGTAGTACACTATCTATTGTAGTGTGTGTATTTTGACACGGCAGAGTTACTAAGTTGTGCACTTATCACAAAGGAAACAACAACCACGATGGCATTTTGTACAGATTTGTAACTTATCAGTGGTATACATTAACTACCAGCATTGGGGTTATCCATCCATCCATCCCTCCATCCATGCATCCCTCCATCCATGCATCCCTCCATCTCTCCATCCAGAGACAGACAATTGTTCACACTCACATTCACATCTATACCTAATTTAGATTCACCAATAAACCCAAGGGTTATTATTCTAAAATAAAATAATATACATTAACTGTTACTTTTTTAAAGTAATGCATCACTTTACTAAATTACTCTCTGGAGAAAGTAATTTCTTACATTACTCATTACATTAGTTTTGTGTTACTCCATAACATGACTTAAGATGCTTGGCACACAGTATAATCAAACCTTTGGCTTCAGCCCCACACACTGACGGATCCTAACGAGGACACACATAAGACTAGAGTTAAAGTACAAACACAAAGTTGAAAACCAGCCAAAAAGCACTTCACAGCGATCACCACGATGACTCTACTGCAGAAACATCTGCTGGTAGAAATGAAAGCTACAATGTTACACGCCTGGCTGCTCTTTGTTTTATCTGTTGAAGATCAGGCTTTGGCTCGTTGGTTGGGCTGGCTATACACTCACCTTTATTATCATTCTGGGTTCATAGCCTCCTAAGACCTGAGCTACTGTTTGCCATGCATTTTTAATTTTTCAAAGATATCTGTGATTAGATGGATCCGATATGTATACAGTATAAATTACACTACCTCTTCGAACAGGAAGTTGGGCAAACAAGTATAAATACAAAAGCTTGTGATCTGAGAGAATCTCTCAGGGAAGCTTCTGAAAGTGTTTCTTAAAGTTTGTAAAGGGAAACCTTACAATTGTAATCCTTGCAATTACAATTTTAACATGTTGACATACAGTTGTGGTCATAAATTTTTACATGTCTGATAAAACGTTTCACTAGAAGGCATTTACCTTGTCCATGTGGGCGGCTGCAAACTTCAGCCGAGCTCGAAAGTGTTGATTCTGGAGCAGGACCCTCTCAGTCCTTGGAGATGTAAAACTTGCTTCACCGTGGACAGTGATGCTGGTGTTCCAGCAGTTTCCATCAGAATAACTTGTACATACATACAATTGTTTGAACTGATGATCTCAGAATCTGCAGTTGTTTAGAGATGGCTCCAAGAGACCTTCCCAACTTGTGTAAGTCGTCAATTCTCCTTTGAGTTTTACTCAGTTCTTTGGACTTTCCCGTTGTTCTGAGTATTGGTCAGTCCAACGAGTGCTGTCAAACAAATCATTTTTATGCTGGCAAAGAGAAACTATTAGTTTTAGACAATCATGGTCACTAACGAGAAGTTAATGGGCCTTGGCTGTTCAACCTTCAGCATCACTTATTGGAAGATATGTACTGTATATATTTGCGCCTGTATGTATACGTTTCACCCTGTGTAGAAATTCAAACTTGTGCACACAGTTCTTGTTTTTTAAAGTCATTAAAGGTGTGTGCTGTACAATCATTCCACCCTGGGAAAAGAGCAGGCCCCAAATAATCTTGACATTCATGCTCATGATGAGAGGATGTATGCTTCTGACCACAGCTGTATGTTTTAGGTGAGAAGTGAGAAGTGCTTAAACCAAATAATGATTCCAAACAAACAACCAAGCATTTTAATAGCACCAGGAAGAAGCCCAAACCCTGCTGCCAGTTTTAATCCTGAAGACAGCCACCACCCTGCAGGCCATTTCCTGAATTGCCGTGGTAACTGAGTTGAGTGTGTAAAATTTGTTGCCAAACTCAGGCGCTAAACTGCTCTCCTACAGTCAGCAAGAAGCAAAACCACGCAAGCCAACTGCAAGGCCCTACATGCTCAGAAACCAGGGCTGCTATTACTTCACACCAACATCTAGGTCACTTCATGACACAGTTTAGAATTCCTTTTAACAGCCAGTGAGCAGCAAATGACAAGGGCTCATGCTTTTCTGGCTGCAGCTCATTCATTTACAGGTATAACTTGAGCAATGGAAAACATACATGCCTGCATGACCCACATCCTTTTTCCTCCTACACGTCCTGTGAGAAAAGAAGAGCGAGCAGCCGGACTCAGCTGCAGGAGAGAAGTGAATACTCTCACAGGTGTTGACAGAGCTTTATGTGGGGATTATATGAGACAGAAAAAACAAAGGACTCCTTACTTCAAATCTTCTACATCGCAAATATTACCCGCGTATTAGCTCACAAAAGAAGATTAAACACCGCTTGAGTTCTCATTTTGAAATTATGCCAGCACGATCTAACTTTTGATGTCCGCTGTTTGAGATGAGGGAGACAAAGAAGAGGGAAGAATTATTTCATTCTTGAAGTCACAGATGTTGTGGAGGTCATTGAGCTCAGAAATTACAGGAACAGGAAATGGGAGGCCTAACAAAAGATGATGATAAATATGATAAACATGATGGAAGGTGTGATTGTAATAGCAGAACCCTCAATGGACATCCTCCTCAGGATTAGGGTGTTGTCCAAAATAGTAGTTCCCAATCGTGCTCTAACTCAATTTTCAGTGTCTAAAAAACGTTAAAGAAAGTCGAAGAGAGAGAGAGAGTTAAGGAGAACAAAGCACCCCCCCCCCCCATTTGTCTGTAAAGAAATGCCTATAAAAGTCCATCAGTTTTAACTGAATGACTCTCCTACCCAGGATAGCCAGGATATCCACATCCCTGATAATGGATATCCTGTTTAAGACTTCCTCTTCCACCCCCCACTCATTGTTTAGGAATGCAGATACATTTAAAAAAGCTAATAAAAAGCTAAACTGTTGTTGGCTGATAGCTTAGAGTTTGTAGTTTTCCACAACAGTCCCTCTTTTGTCTGAATACAAACCAAAGGTTGCTCAGACATGCCATAAATCTTTCTGTACCAAAAAACCGTGTCCCTTTCCCGCAGATTGATGCACAATTAGATTTATCTGTTGATCATTTCCACAGCATACATATACATGTACTTCCCTGACTCCCTGGATGTTTTTGAGTATGCTCTGTGCATCTTTTTCTAGCTAGTTTCCTGTTTTATTTTGAAAAGATCACTTCCCTTATATTATTTTCCTTAAGTTAAGCAAAGTGCCTTTTTCCTCCTGTCGAGAGAGGCACTTGACTCTACAAGCACATCTCTGGTGCACTTAAATTGAAAAACAGTCGGTCAAACGACGTAAAGACTGAATGACCTTATTGTGATGTTCAGTTTAAACTGAAGGTTTTAATGCAGGTGAAATAAAAGTAACTTTGATTGAACAATTAGGTTTTGAGAACAATGGCTGGCAGGAAAGGGGCACAGTCACTGATACAGTGCGCAGTGTTTTGCTGCAGTTCGTGGGTCACATAACATGTTTCCTGTAAGTGGTGTGAAACAGTGTGCAACTGCCAGTTTTGTCCAACCTTTAGCTGTCAGACAGATGGTCTCAATTGACTCTAGAATAATTTGGTATACAGAGGAGTTTGTGGTTAACTCAGTGACTGCGGGATGCAAAACAAGCCCAAATTATCACCCCTCCACCAGCATGCTTGACAGTTGATATGAAGTATTTGTGCTGATACTGTGTTTGATTTTCTCCAAATGGGATGCTGTGCATTATGGCCAGATATCTCCACTTTGGCAGATGTCTTCAACGTTTTCCAGTTGTGGAAAATCTCTCACTGTAGAATGACGGACGTTAAATTGTTTGGAAATGGCCTTATAACCCTTCCCAGATTGATGGGCAGCAACAATAGCTTCTCTGAGATCATTACTGATGTCTTTCCTCGGCATTTTGTTACACACACCTGAATGCTCCAGACGAGCAAACTGCCAAAACTGCTTTTATAGAGGTGCTCACACTTGCTGATGATCAGTTAATCCAGTGCATTTGATTAGCACCACCTGGCTGCAATTTAACCTCTGACTTTTTCATTTTTATTTTTGGAAAGATCATTTCCCTTATGCTATTTGAAGACCTTTGAGAGACTGCTTCTGCGACACCTTAGGACCCTCCTGGCACCTTTTCTGGCCCCACTTTTGCACATCTTCCACACATTGGGGTGGATGATGCCATCATCTTCCTGACACACACAAGGTGCTCTCTCTCAACCGGAGAAGCAGGGAAGCACTGTGAGAGTCATGTTCTTTGACTTCTCCAGTGCTTTCAACACCATCCAGTCCTGCCTATTGGGTGAGAAGCTGCTGGAGATAAACCTGCATCCCGACACCATCTCCTGGATCACTGATCACCTCACAGGCTGTCTGTAGTACATCAGGGTGGATGGCTGTGCATCTGGACCAGCGATCAGCAACACAGGTGTACCCCAAGGAACTGTACTACCACTGTTCTTTTTCACTGTCTACACCTCTGACTTTTGTGTTCAGGGAGAGGAGGTGGAGAGGGTAGACACCTACAAGTACCTTGGGATGCATATCAGAAAAAAAATGGATTTGACTGATGCCCTCTATAGGAAGGGATAAAGCAGGACCTTCTTCCTGAGGATGAGGTTGTTCAGTGTTTGCACCAAACTCCTAAAGGCCTTCTACCAGTCTGTGGTTGCCAGCGCTCTATAATAGCAGCGGTCCCATCACCTCAATTTTCCCCTGGGGGATCAATTAAGGAATATTGTTAAGAATTCCTCATTTTCAAATGTGTTTGTTTACAGACTTTTATTCTGAAATTTGATTGGCTTGGTTGGTATGTGGTTGTATGCGTTGCCAAAGTTAGCTAATTTGCTAGCTGTCACTTTCTGTCACAGAGTATCACAGTGGGGTGAAAGTAATTTTGAATGAAACGTCCCCACAAATGCAGAGAGAACATTTTAGAGTAATTTTAGAAGCACGTGTCATTAATGATTAAATCTGATTAACCTTTATCTCGTCAATAAGGCACTACCACTACCACTGCCACTTATAACTAGCAGCTAAGAAATATATTGTGAGTCTGAATGGTAACAGTCATAGCAGCATATATTTTCCTGCAAACTTCTCGCATGAGGCAAATTTTCTGCTTTTGAAAACATCTGCTCTCTTTGCTGATGATGTCGTCCTTAGGGCCACATCTGTAATCTCTGGTGTAAAATTAAGAGGTTTACTGCTGTGTGTGAAGTCAGAATCACAATCACATAATCCACTGTAATTATTATTGCCACATTGAGGTAAAGAATAAGCAAAGGCAGCAGCTGTGATCCATTTGTTATTAGTCTGCGGTGGGAGTCCATCATCTTCAGATTCAAATGTGGCTTTCTTCGGGCTCTCTTGGCTAACAACACATTTTTAACATATTTTATGTAAAATTATAAACCGTTGGAGTTTATTGGCTCTTACATTGTAGTTCTGATGTGCCAGGCACAATGGAAATGCTTCAGGGGCCTCGCTCAGCTCTGACATAAAGCTAATGCAAAACACCCTGTCATGTTTCAGAAGTGCTGCACCTTTGGCAGCTGATGCACTGGGTGCACTGGCTTTCTAATTCAGTAGGGTTTTATATACATATCACTGCTGAGTGGTTAAACCTCAGCAACCAATCAGCTGAGAAAAAAAAAATCACGCTTCATAGCCAGTTGGAGTTTGTTTCACATTTCCGAGGAATCATGCCGACTGAAGGCTGGCCGCGTTTGTGCTCAGTATGCTGCATGCACTAAACAAATCTCTATGCTGAGGCTTTTCAATCAGTGAAAAATGTCAAAGACTTTATGTTTATTTAATGAGAATGTTTTGTGTAGTCAGTGTTTGAATCACTGACTCATTCCCCAATCTACTTTTTATTTCAAGCCATTACAGTTATTACAAGTGATTAAACTGTTTATTAGCTGTAATCTGCAACTTTGAAACCTGTTCGACAGATGGGCTTTTAAGGAGCAAGAATCTATAAATCTCTATCATATAAACGTAATGGTTTTGTCTTAGGAAGGATTTGTTTTCATTTGTTTATGAGAGACGTAAACCAAATTTCTAATGCCAGCCTTATAAAGTCAGCAGTTGAGTAGTGTTTCATTATTTTTTCCTCTTTCAGCTCAGAGTAAGAGGCAGGCACTCAGAAAAATATTTATCTGAGTGGTCGCTCAGATAAAGTTTGATTTGCCAATTAAACAAATAAGCCAGGACCTATAAATTCTGAATACTGCTGATGAAAAATCAATTTTACTTTGCTATTCTAGAAGAAAAGCAATAGTTCAATGGCAGTCTTTAAGCTCTGCAGAGCTCCATTTAAGGATATTTCAGTCTGAGGGGAACTGATTGGAAGCACCTGGTGGTAAGTGCATTAGACGGGCAGGTTGTCAGACTGTTCTCTTCTCAAGGATGGACAGGCTTTTCTCAATAAAGGCAAGATGTGTATTTCACTCCACAACACTATCAGAGCTCCATGTGTCTCATTTCTAATATCTCTAGATAAGACCTCAGTCACATAGACCTACAGACAGGTCGGCGACCCCCAGTCACTAGAGAAAAGTGTGTATTCCAGTGGCAATCAGTAGCAAAGAGGGTGCTGCACCAAAAACCTCCCTTTGGTTACTTTGGTACTTTTGCTACTCTTGCCCACAACTGCATGACAAATGTTTCCTTGCAAACACTCGCCATTTACTCTCCAAGCTGTAGTGAAACTTGAAAAAGTGCAACGCAAACTGGAAACTCAGAATTTTGGCCTTCAAAATAAAACGTTTACCATAGCAACTGACACAATTCAGACGGAGGCCCTTTTAACAGTTTGTGTCTCTAGTTTGTGTCGTACTTTTCACAGCTTCACTAGTTTATGTCTGTGTCTTCTATGCAAACTGATGGCAACTGCAACAACCTAACAGCAAGCAAAGCAATCACAAGGACATTTTTGGTGCAGCACTGTATACGTCTTTGCAACCAATTTCAAGTGCCAGCAACCTCCGGCAATTGGCAACTGGTCACGGAATACTCACTTTTCCCCAGCGACGGGAGGTTGCCAGGAGGTCATCAACAAGTGTGTAGGTCTGCATGAATGGCTCTTTAGCAACTGTTTTCCTAGCTTCTGTCAGCAACCTCCAGCAACCACTTGCCATACAGTGGGGAATGGTGAATACACATATTTCCCTTATGATTGGTGGTTGCCAGATGGTTTCCAACTGGTCTTTAGGCCTGCGTGACTGAGCTCTAATAAAAGTCATCTACTTCACTATTATATTTTGTTAAAAAAAAAGGTCATCAGGAATTGTTAACAGCATCCAAATTTGAACATTTAATGCAAATGTTTATATTTTTATATTTATATTTTTGACTCAAATATACTCAACATGTAATGAGCAAGGAAACCCTCCATATTTAAGGTTACATGTTTAACATCATACTGACATACTGGCAATAAGAACACTGACTGAAATAGACATTTATCAGCTAGTACGTGCCACTGACAGCTGAAAACTTCTTACAATTTAAAGTTCATCATCAATATGTTTTTATAAGCAATCTGTCTAATCAATAGTAAAATCTATTGATTAGATATTGGTTGTTAAAAAATAGGACATCTTATTGCTATACTTCAACTATTAGTCAGGACCGAGGTGGCATAGAGCTCTTAGATCCACAGTATAAAGGACTCTAAAAAAAGTTGAGTCTTATGTTGTCCCTTCATGTTATTAAAGTGCAGCTGTAGCTATTAAAATTGTATTCACAGTAATACTGTGCATGTGTGTGTGTTCCTGGAAGACAGCACAGACAAGATGACCAGAGACCCTGCACTTCAAAGCTCAGAGTGGATTAGGTGTTTTGTCAATGAACTAAGAGAAGACTCATAAAACCACAGCACCCTGCAGTGCATTACTCAAGCCGCTCTGCTGGTTTACTTCATAAAGCAGAGCCGTCTGACTGCATACGCTGATTAATGCTCCGCAACGACTCTGGGAGCACATCAAAAGGTCAGCCTTGTTTCAAATACATCACATGAACCCTTTCAGTGTAATCCTTCATCGAAATGGTACACACCACCTGTAAAAAGTATGTATGATGCTGTATTAGGACCACTTGATATTCTGAGAAAAACCTCCTACATTTCCAAAATAAAATTGTAAATTATTTAAAAAATAAACAGTCTGTTTTTTCTACACAGGATGAATATAAAACATGGACCTGTTGCCTTTTGAAGTCCTGTTTTGAAGCCCGGGTTTCAGAATTTGTCCACTTCCATGTTGTTGTTTTTCAGTTATCAGCTAATGCTAGCAAGCCTGGTTAAGCTCATCCATAGACTGTATGACAGCATTGCACTTCTCCCTCCCCTCACTCCCAACCAGCCACAGCAGATGACTGCCCCTCCCTGAGCCTGGTTCTGCCCGAGGTTTCTTCCTGTTAAAAGGGAGTTTTTCCTTCCCACTGTCACCAAGTGCTTGCTCATGGGGAGTCATCTGTTTATTGGGGTTTTCTCTCTATTATTGTAGGATTTTTACCTCACAATATAAAGTGCCTTGAGGTGACTGTTGTTGTGATTTGGTGCTATGTAATGCAAACTGAATTGAATTGAATCGCACATCGATTCTCCGTTTGCGTTTGTTTCATGTCTCACGTTCAACTTACGTAACTTCTCATCACAAATCCTCCTCACAGACGTGTAGCTTAACATGATCAGTACAGTTATCTTTTCTTCCCATTTAATATGTAAATCTTGATTCCTTTACAATCACAACATAGCCTATGAAAAATTAATATCCAAAAAAGCACACTGACGTGTGGAGACAAAGGAAACCAGTGACGGCATCCATGTTCCATATTGCTGTTAACTTATTCCAGTATGTGTAGACTCGCATCGCTTCAACATTTCCACTGCTATCTCCCAGGAGGAAAACTGTTGTGTTACTCAGTCATCAGCACGCTGTTGTCATGGACTGACTGGCCCAGCCTTTCTGGAGGTTCACTCACAGCCAAATTGCAATGGAGTCAGCAATCCACCCCAACCCCACCCCAGAGCAGCCCACCATGCCTTTGATGGCAGAAAAAAAAACAGCCATCAAAGCAGGGAAACCACATTATCTCTCTCAGGCTTCCCTTCCAAACTAGTGAGGGAAAGACTGTGAGAGGAAGAAAAAAGGATAGGTTGTTACTCGGAGCACAAAATAAAGAAGATTCTGCAAGCGAAATATCAGCGCTGGGACAGCCATCTGTTTTGTTTGTTTGGGGTTTTTTTTAGTTGGTTTGTTGTGGCAACAGTAAGCCATATAATATTGATATGAACTGAGTCTATCTGCTTTCAGTGGGCAGCCTGAGTCTGTATATGCTATACATCAAGGGCTGGAAGTGTGGTGAGGCTCTACAAAAGCTGAAGTTGTTAAACTTGGGATAAATATGAAGACTTCCTGAAAACCTCCATAATTAAAAGGTTAAGCGGCACATAAAGGTTTCTGATGATTAAATACTCCAGACAAGGCACGGCACAACTAGTCAGTAAGAAATGGAATTTGCCCAAATGTCTCAATTTGGGAATTCTGAAGGTTTTTTCAGAGTTAGAGAGTCTGTAAGATCAGCAGCATCATTCAGAGGATGGAACTTCTGAAGAGCTGTATGGACTCACTGGGGTAACATTAGGTTAGCTGCTAATAGTCAGTAAGGACCTCCAAAATTCAGACGGACTTCACCCTGATTCAGTCTTCATTTTGATTCCGAATACAGTATAAAACATGTTAATTGTGACCTTTAGAGCATTTTGTCACCTGAGCCACTCTATGTGACATGTTATTTGTGCTAAGCTAAACAATTTGGAAAGCACGCTTTTTTCATGAGGTTTCTCAGTCACTGGTTCCAACTTTTTGGTATATTTTCGTAGGTGATTATATGAAGTTGTGGTTGGAACTAATGAAACACTCATGATAAAAGTGCAGTAACTGCAACCATTCTTGCCTCAACACTCACACTTCTTTGAACGAGTGAAATGATTCATTGACGTGTCTTTAGATCAAGGACCTCATATCCACAGTCACAACGTTATGTTTTCCAGACTTTTGGTGAGGAAAAAAACGCAACACAAGCGGAACCCAGTTGAAGAGTTTGCTCGTTATATAGTTCTGTGCAAAAGTTTTAAGTTACTCCTCATTTCTTTATATTTTGTTTCCAAGGAGCCAGACTTTCTTGTAAATTTTTAAAGTGGTCTTGAGCAATAGATCTATCTATCTATCTATCTATCTATCTATCTATCTATCTATCTATCTATCTATCTATCTATCTATCTATC
>JAVDPK010000849.1:216477-243513 GCA_034780415.1 Cichlasoma orientale | reverse complement strand
ATCTATCTATCTATCTATCTATCTATCTATCTATCTATCTATCTATCTATCTATCTATCTATCTATCTATCTATCTGGTAAGTTCAGAGCAACAGTCTGGTGGTGAAAGTGTTAATATCAGTCTGAAATCTTATTCCTAATATCGCCTTCTTAAGTCACTTTTACTCTCAATCCAAAGATTTTCCAATTCAAACTGAGTTGGGCCTAAAACATGCAGTCTTTGCCCAGTTGCACAATATTTTGCAATATGGCCCAATGTGCAAATTGAGAAAAAATGTTACACAACTAAGAACGCTTTAAATTATCTGTGAAAATAAACTGAGTGTACTCAAGAGCGATTTGTGGGCCTGTAATATTAGTGGAGAATCCCACCAATATTTGCAGTCCCTACTTTGCTTCCATTTGTGGATATATTTGAAAGTAGTGGTAGAGAGTGAAGCAAAATATGTGACAAATGTGGCTCTGTGCAAAAATATACTGCATATATTTCTAATGAAGGATGGTCAGCATTAATAGATGAACAAGAGCATTTATCTCCATTAACACCAACCAAATTTCTATTTAAGGATTTAATCTCATGCTCAGGTGATAAACATTATTTCAGATCACAAGTGTGTCTGCAAATCAACCGGCAAAGAAAAAAAAAAAGTAGTTATCTACAGCTACAGTGTTGGATGTTCATATTAAATGTGGTCAAAGTATAAAAAAAAACATAAAAGTATGCAAAAATCACAGTGAGCCAAACTCATATTGCTCTGAATGCTTGGTTTCCACTGTTTTTTCTACTCTTGAGCCAAGTTAACATCAGCTCGCCACAGATTAACTTATATGGTATTATCAGTTTCCTTTTCACAGGAACCTGCCAAGGGCCAGCAAGTCAGAATAAAACAGACATTTGGGTGGGGTAAACACAAGCTAGAGGAGGAACTGAGGGGCTGAGAAGGACCATTAAATGATAAAGCTACTCATGTGCAGTCCTAGAATATAAACACAGAGTTGGAGCATAAAAAGGCACTTTTGAGCTTTTACTGCTATTGATGCAGCATTCTCTAGCTCTGAACAGTACTAGCTCCTCTCAGCTGTGAATATGTCATAATGAAACTGTGCTTTAAGCTGAACACACATCTTTCCTTCCTCCCAGCCCCCAAAAGCCTGAATCTATATGTGTGAGCATGTACTGTATGAACATCTGTATGAGAAGCAAGGGTAACGTGTGTTTCCATGTGTACACATGGGCGCCTTGACCCTGCCCGTCAGTGAGCATGCTCCTGGTATTGTTTTATGACTGGAGTCCTACAAAACCAACACCTGTACAATAAATCACTAACTTACTCCTGTAGGTATCACAGCACCCAGCAGGAGTTCACTGACGTCCAACACAGCAGGCTTCACGAGGGAGCAGGAGTTGCCTCATCATGGGGCACATGCTTGTTGTAGAAGGTGCCTCTCAGGGAAGGAAAACATCCATCCATCCATCCATCTTCTGCTTTTTGCTACCTGGGCTTGGGTCACGGGGACAGCAGTCTAAGCAGAGACACCCAGCCCTCCTTCTTCTTCGCCAGCTTCTCCAGCTCATCTGGGGGAATGCCGAGGCATTCCCAAGCCAGACAACAGATATAATCTCTCCAGGATGTCCTGGGTCTGCCCCAGGGCTTTTTTCCCAGTAGGACATACCTGAAACACCTCACCTAGAAGGCGTCCAAGAGGCATCTTAAGCAGGTGCCTGAACCATCTCAACTGCCTCTTTTTCCCCTCTGTGAATTATCACCTTATCGCAGTGGAGGGGTTTGCGTGCCCACAATCCTATGAGCTATGCTGTCAGGGGTAATTTGCCCCTGGTAGGATCTTACCCAAGGCAAATCTTGGGTAAGAGGCCAGACTAAGAGGAATTCAGGAAAAAATGAAGAGGAAGCAAAAAAAAAATCAAGGGACATGGTTACCCTGCCCAGGACAGGGTTACCTCAGGTAAGGGTTTTCATGGGAGGGCCTTAGACTGGGCCTGTTAATGTGTGGGGCCCATGTATTGCCCATGTGGCACATGCACAATATGTCTTTATCAGGTTTACAGCTTCTGCTGCACCCAAGTGCTAAAATAATACTTTAACTCTTTCCCCCTTGGATGCCTACCAGGGGTAAGCCTTGTTTCTCTTTTCTGAACTGAACAGTTTCTGTAATGTTTCAGGCCCGCTTCCAGAACAAAATGACGGCTGTGCATCAGAAGTTACTGAGAGTGATTTCTGCCTATACGGCTCACTGGGAAACCCCTGAACTTATTCTAATGGTCGTCAAACCACATCTTCATTGATGTAACTTAAGGTGTCGAAACTTGTTATTCTTTTAGTTACTTGGCTTTGTTGTTGCTTTAAAACCATATGGGGTACCTCCATAGTGCAGTGGTTTACACATTAGTCTAACACAGGAAAGATCCCTGCTTCAGGAGCAGACACAAATCCCTGAGCGGTTTGGAACAGGAAGTGCATCCAGTGTTAAAATGGCAAACTTTACTGAAGAAATAAAGATTTTTTCATGCTGGTGTGCGGACCAGTTTGGGTCGTTATAGCTTCCTTCTCGCTTCATGATACTGGTGGGGAATTTTTTTTGTGGACCATCTCCTGTGAATTCAATTCTGATTGCACAACTCAGAGGTAAACCAGCTCTTGTTTCCATACAGAAAATGCAGTAATGCGAATACTTAAATAAATAAGACCCAACTTGAGGGTGATATGAGCTCATGAAGTTTTATCTCAGCAATCACAGGAAAATCAGTCCCATGGGAGTGGGACAGAGAAACCTAAGGAGTGAAGACCAGTTGAAGCCTGCTTGATAACATGAGGGGGAAGACTGCATCACACTGCACTCATGTTTCTGGGTGTTTTTGCTTTGTTTGTGCAGACCCCATCCCTTTCTGCTCAGACTGTTCTGAGTCGTGGCACAGAGCAAACTTCCAAAAACAAGAAACGTTTCAGAAAGTCCCTCTCTTTGGAGCCAAGTGTTAATGCAAACCCTTTGACTCTACAGGAGGCACCGAGGAGGAGGAGGAGGAGGTGAAACCAACCCAGGCTGAAGAGCAGCAAAGACAAATGATATCACTTTTCCCTTCATCATTCCTGTTTGCACGTGATCTCACTTGAAATTTACAGGGCCTGAGTATTTATTTTACATAAAGTCACAGCACTTTATGTAAAATAAGAATAAAAGTTACTCCTTTAGACTGATAACTGTAAGCAGCTGTTCACATACCTCATATAAGAGCAAACATTTCAGCTTCTCATCCATTAATAAGTAGAAAACAAGTATTAAACAGTTCAATGCTTCAAAAGAGAATCTCTTTTAATCTAGAGTTTCACTCTACACAAGAGAGGAAACCCTGGAATGTATTTTCAATTGCAGTACAAGAGTTGAAAGTGTTATTCCAAGCAGTTTGGAAGACGTGTCTTCTGCTCCCACAGTTTTCCCGT
Source organism: Cichlasoma orientale (assembly GCA_034780415.1). Taxonomy (NCBI): domain Eukaryota; kingdom Metazoa; phylum Chordata; class Actinopteri; order Cichliformes; family Cichlidae; genus Cichlasoma; species Cichlasoma orientale. The sequence goes on along the minus strand of JAVDPK010000849.1, from coordinate 240,055 downwards.
CACATTGCTGTTAGCTGTTAGCATCCAGCCCACAAAGAGCTTTCTTAGCTTTTGTTATGTCAGTATAGATCATGTGAATAAGTTGAAGGACCCTCCCCCCACCCCCCCGAATGTGGTAGTTCGTTGCTATGTCAGCTTGGCTGTGGCTTTTTATTGATTTATTTTTTTTTATTTTTTGCATTCAGCAGCAGCACTTTCCCTCATGGCTGCTGCATTTCGACCCAGAAAGATCGCATGCATTATCAAATGTCATTTTTTGTAATAGGTTTTGTCACTGTGTTAAACACACACACACTCCGGTCTGTTTATCGTCACTAAGTCACAGACATGAATCAACGCGGCGTCCACCTAAAACGGATTCTGTGAAACTGATGCTCAATAGCAGCTGCACTCATGAGCAAAACCCTGATGTGACTGTGCTAATCCAGGAGTGGGCAATTCATTTTCCCAAGGGGTCACATGAGAAACTGGGATTGTTGCGGAGGGCCAGGCCAATAAGCTGAACTCAGTTCTGCTCAGTGTTAATTTTATCTCTTAATAAAATGCTGCTGGGAAGTGTAGATGTCACAAAAAGGCACAGAAAACATTTTATCACTATTTGATCAGCATTCCCCCAAAAAAATGGTGAGCAAAATGTGCACGTTTTTGCAAAATTTAACTTAATTTATTCGTAGTTTTACTACAGTTTACTTCACCTGCTGTTTTTCAGCTCATTGCTCTGCGAGAGAAATCTAGTCTGATTTGCGCTTGAACAAGTACATTAAAGTCAGGTTCAATGTCTGAGGTGGAAATGTGAAAGACGGCGGACAGGCGATCACCACTGAGACCTGGATTTGTTAAACGTCATCGCTGAGAATGTTTGTTCACATATGAAGGTAGATCCGCATGGAAACAACATTTTCTGAGCATGTCTGAGCGCGAGGATTCGGGGAAAGTTCTCCTCTTTGAGAGAAGAATAAAAATCCAGCAGTGACTTAAAGTGCAACAAACGGTCTCTGATTCAGTGCAATACAGTGCAAAAACACCAGTTTCAGTTCAGGCTGCATTTCAGTCACGTTATTCTTCGTCCGCTTCAAAAGTCAACATTTTTCCCTGTCAGATTTGGACGCCTCCCAGTTTCTCCCATTTCAGCCCAGCCTATCCAAGCATCCGGTTACATCTGTGTGGCTTCTCCACATATCTTAAGAAATGCTGTGTGTGTGTGTCCAAATGCAGTCCATTTCAAGCCAGAAATTCCAAAAAATAATGCAGTTTTGTATATTAACTCAGGGTGAACACACTCAGAGTTGATTGAACTAACACTGAGTCACCTTTCTGGAACTGGAAACTAAGAGTTAATCATCTCAGAGTTAATCGACTCATTTATTAATCCTGCTTTCTTTTCTTTTATACAGTCATCGGGTGAGGCCAGTTTGCAGCCTTGTTCCAGGTATTTCACAGTTTTTGCTTCACACCTCAGGAGAGCAGTCACAGTCTAAATCCAATTATTACCATTTCCCAGAAGTCTCAAAGCCCCCATAAAACCATCAGACCTTATTTGACCCAGGTCACTTAACAAACAGGAGTGTGGGGGGCTGACAGCTCGAGTTTCATTCAGGTGTCGATTACAATATGATCTCAGTCATTTCTTGCTAATATTGCAGATGGGTGGGAGGGTGGGGGTCACGAACAGTCCTTTAATTCAGCTTTAAACACATTCATGCTTTTACAGCCACTTTTCAAATCACAGTGACGTTTTTGATATGCAAATGAGTCTCAATGACAACCACCTTCTTTTTTTTTTCCCCCCTTGATTTATATGAAACTGTGTGTTTATGATTTCAATTTGTCACCATTTACCAAGATGACCTCATTTCTGCTGCGCAGTGTCGTGCTGATTTGCCTGGGGAAGGCTCAGTTAGTACCTGGGGAGGAATGCAAACACCACATCCAAAAGGGGTGTCTGTTTTGTAGCTGTCTCATCTGACTGATGACATTAAATGAAACTCTTAGGTGTACCATTGCAGACACAAAGAACTGAAGTGCACGCAGTTTGTGCAGAGATAACTTTTATAATAAGTTCGGGCCAGAAACGTACAAGTTTTGGAGTCGCTGTGCTGCAGCTAGATTGTATTAGGAAGTTATTTCATAATTGACTACGCTGTACTCATCTTAACCACTTCTAGCCCCTTGTAACACTTTCTCTTACTCTGCACCGCTTTTTTTTTTTCCTTTCGACCTCGCTCGGTGCAAGACTGCAGCCTCCCATAACGTTACCCTGAATCCCCCAAACTCTGATTTACACACCGTCCACATAGCTCGGTCTGCTCTCTGTCTGCGCAGAGATCAGAATAATGACTTGCTGTGATTCCTGGATGCAGGTCAAATATGACTTTCCAGGGGCTGATATAGTGTCTGCTGTTGCAACACTCCTCGTTGACCTCATACATGGCAGAGAAATAACAGGATTTCTGCTCTGCGCAGTACATGTGAATTCTGATAGAGTGCAGTGCATTTTCTGCAGCGGCTACTGCGAGTGCGCATTCGATTGTAGAGCATTTGAACAAAATTCATTTATTGAGAATCTTCTCAATATCTGCTCTAATCTTGAACTGTATTCAAACAATTATCTAGAGAAGTATTTTTATGCTGTGTGGACCTCTGTGACTCCCTTCTTGCTGTGTTATATCTGTTTAAACAGAGAAGGCTGCGACTATAAGCCTGGTCTTCGCCCAGGGCTTACAAAAGCTACTTATTAAAATGACAGGTTTTACACTTCCTCCGAGCTACAGCCTGTATACTCTTATGTAAAGAAAGTGTACTGAGGTGCGGTAAAAAGGGAAAAAAAATCTTTACGAGGGGCACCGTTTCCCCCGCCGCCCGTTTACAGATGAAAAAGAGAATTCACACTGACATGTTTCACTTCATCACCGTGAGACAGCTGCAGCCTTGAAGCTGCAGTGTAATCTCAGCATGAAAGCCGCAGCTTTCCTCTTTAATGCTATTATTCTTATCAGCAGCTATAGAAGACCATAATGTATAGATGTACAGTTTTATACATGTAGCTGTAAAAGTGTTCTGTGTATCGTACACAAAAAGAGCAGATGTTACCTTATATGGGCGGCTGATGTTATGCACCAAAATCCTGGAATACCGAAAACAGCGCATTCTTTCACTGAGATTCAGAGAAATGGATTTAGAGATCATTGCGTTTTCAACTTGAAAAATGTATTTTTCCTTATAGACTGGGGAGAGTAATGACCTCTAATGGAGGGCTATTCAACTGTTTAGCACAAACAAAGAAATGAGGAAAGACCCCTGTTTGACGTGTGCTACAGATCCACAATTTCAAATCTGTTTCAAATAAAGACAACTTATCAATACCAAATCTGCCAAGAAGAGCGGCCAAACATCCAGCCAGAATTATGCCAGAAGCTTGTTGATGGCTGCTAAAAGTGTCTGGCCAAGGTGCAACTTTGTATTGGACATTTGACCAAATATTAGTGGGGGTGTATGTATATATGTGAGCCTGTGTATATTTTTGACCCTGTGTGGACTAGAGAAAGAAAGAAATTCAGCCATTGAAGATGTATGCTGTACAATCATTCCACCCCGGAAAAAGAACAGTTAAAAAAAAAATCATGAAAAGCCCCAAATGACCGTGACATTCATCCCCATGATGAGTGTATGTAGGTTTGTATGTGGTCCTTCACTGTAGGCCTGCTAACATAGGGAACAGTCCTAGCCCTACAACAGATCGGTGACCTGTCCAAGGTGTACCCTGCTTCTCAGTCTATGACTGCTGGGATAGGCTCGACCCTGATTTGGATAAGCAGAAGAAAATGGATGGATGGACGGATGAATGGATGGATGGATGGACGGACGGACGGACGGATGCATGGATGGATGGATGGATGGCTGGATGGATGGATGGATGGATGGATGGATGGATGGATGGATGGATGGATGGATGGATGGATGGATGGATGGATGGATGGACGGATGGATGGATGGATGGATGGATGGATGGATGGATGGATGGATGGATGGATGGATGGGAGTAATCTTTTTTACAAACATAAACCCTCTCCTGACGAACTTTCAGATAAACCACAGATAAGGTCAAGAGTTGCCAGAGTTACTCAGAGTGACTAAATTTGACTCACACAGTTGTTCCAAGCTGAGGTCACTCTGAGGTCAACATTACCCTTTTCCCTTTTCCCTAATCCAACCTCCTTCTGCAGGTCAAGTTTTCAATCTCAGAAATAGACTCATGGCTTTGTTGCCTACGACTACGCCCATTTTCATGCAACCTCTTGTTTTTTCTCTTGGTCAAATATTCTAATAAAATAGAAGAGGGGTGGAGTGCAGGCAATAGAACTGCCTTTGGATTAAGTCATATTGCAAAAGCGATGTGTTGTTGTTTTCCAGAAAACAGTTTTTTTTCTAGTCTAAAGTAGATGGAAGTAGGGCAGGGTGTGGGGTGTTAGAGTTCCTTAAAGGCTTCACTGCACATTTGCGCTGTGCAGCAGAGGACACACCGCTAACAGGAACCAGATTTACTTCATTGCAAGGTCACATACTGGAATCAGCAGTGAGGCATGTTTACATCAAAAGATGCTACTCAGTCTCATACAAGGCATTCCAGATATTAGGGAAAATGGCAAAACCAGTGTTAGAATACACAGAATAAACTAGAATACTAATTTTAAGTACAGATTAAGATTGAAAACAGATGTTTAGCTCTAAGGTCACAAAAATGCATTTGTTCACCATAGCTGGTGGCACTCACCTGCTCTGAATAATCACTACATGTGGAATGTTTGCGCAAATGTACATTAATCTTTACAGCACTGAAATTCTGCTGTGAAACTGCCACAGTTCATGATGCTTCAGCAGCTTCTCTGCTTTTCTGTAACTGTAACTGATGCCTAATGTCACAGCTATTGCAAACTCATAAAGAACATGTGCTGTTTGGGACCATGGTGAATTATAAGGAAACTAGTTTAATATCACCGTCATCATGTTACTTGCTAGTACGGGCTTAGACCCCCTTTTGCCTTTACTGGTGGGTGTATATATATCCAAGCAGCACCATCAGTAGCAGCTTGTTGTTTCTTTCCCAGTGCAGTGATTTCCAGTCCAGTATAATCTGGAGCATTTCATGAGAAAAGTATAAACCTTTTCACTGGTGGTCAGTCAGAGGACACAGGAATGAAGCACAGTCATTGTGGTTTGGGCAGAGCGGAGAGTTCATTCAAATACTCAAACTGTAAAATTTTGTAATCACAATTTAAATGCATTAGCTGGAGAAGCATGCTGTATTCTCCATATTCAGATGAATGTTGGCTATAAGGGTGTGAGAAGGATAATGCTTTTCTATATGTGTTTGAAATGAGCCACCGCATCAGTTAATGAGTTTGAGTCATGAACTTTTGCATATATTTGTTGCACTGAACAATTTATGGTTAAAACCCAGCTGTTCTCACTCGTATGTGGCCACCATCAGCGCAGCTTAAGCATTTCGTCTCCCCTGGTTTCCAGTCGCAATCCCAAAGCATGAGACAGGAGACGGGGCCCCACCAGTATCAGCCCATGATCTCATAAGAAAGGAAGTGAGATGTGCTAAATGTTCCTAACCTCCACTTTATGAAGTCCTGCTGACCAGCAAGTGGAAACAATAGGAGTGGATTTTCACCCTGACATCTAAAATGAGTTTGTATGTGAATGTTTGTGACACTCTAATGTTACACCTTTTATTCACACTGTGATCTTAGAGCTTTACAAAGCTAATGTGTGTTACAAGATTATTACACACACACACATGTTTTTTAATCTCAGATTTGTGTTACAAAGCACTTCTGAAATCCCACTGTCAGAAACAGAGCTGGAAAATCAGTAAGCTGGTGTAAAGTGTTTTGCATTAAAAGAAATGGTTGAAATGGTTTGCAATAGACTGACTTACGGTATATTTAAAGGTGCTGCAGGGTTGGTTACAGGACCTCTGAATAAAAGCTCTTGCCTTTGGTTGCACAATCATTGAGAACAGTCACATCCCGGCCACGGTTCACCTCCAACGTGACAATATCTCAGCGCACGGCGTCCTGATCTGAGGGGAAATTAGCAGAATTTAGTCTAATTGAAATTTATCCTCTATTTGTTCTACTCAAAAGTCAAATACCTCTTTCGGCTGAGCGTCAGAGATCAGCTTCTCTGATACTTGGTTTTGCTTAACACTGATAATAAATCTTGCACTTTAAGTACAGACTGCATCCAGATCACAAGTGATGCGTTTTTTCTTTCCACTCATTAGCTGTACTAAGAAAACATTCAAATTACAGTGTCACAAAATTTTTTAAATATTTGTGAAAAAAAAAAAACATTTAGTGGGATTTTTTTTTCCACATTTTGTGAGTTATACTGCCATATGGAAGCATTTTACCAAAGCTGGTGATTTTCACCTTACTTTTTTTCCCCTTTTAATTTACCACTCAAACCAAACATAAGCGTATTTATATAGTGGTTTTGTAAATCATGCAGTTAATCCATCCCTCATCAAAGAACTTGGCTGTGAAGCGATGCATATTCTTTTAAAGACTATAACATTACTCGTCCACACTTATTGACGAAATCTCAGCCTGAAGCCTCAGATGAGTCAGAGCACGTTACTTCACTTCAACTCTTTTCACACAAAAAGTGTTTGTACAGTGAAAACATGTGAAAAGGGCTGGATTACATGAATAACTGAGCTGAAACAGAGGAGGAATTAAAGCTAAAACCTATCCACTATCATTATATCATCTTTATGACTTCTAAAATCCCACAAGCTCACTTTGTAGCTTAAAGAAAGGGGGATTCCCCAACAGTGCTTTCAACTTCAAACATTTACTGATTCAGTTCACCTGTCTGAAGTTCAGCCCCGACTTTCTTCTCTGCCCCTCCTTCACCCCGCTGATTTCACTGATAGTCGGAGAGCTCAGCTGAAAGAACTGATTGCACTGGGAAGCACAGCGAGACAGCTAGCAATCATCAGATAAAAGGTGATAAAGTACAAAATACAAAATCCTGGAAGAGCCTCCTTCATTTCTTTAAGTCCTTGGAATCAGTCTAGTTCAATGCATCAGCTGAAGATGAAGAAACATCATTTTAACATCATATTTCAGATGGAGATCGCAAATATGCACTCATGTCAGGTGAGACCTTACCGGGCTCTCAGGAAGGAACGTTTGCAAACAAGTATATGTGATACAGCAACAGATCCCATGAGCCAAAAATAGCAGACGTTTGACTGGGTGACATGTTAACCAGATATCACGTTAGATAATGATACAAATAATATCTCACTGACCAAAGCTCACTGATGCTTCTTTGATGTTTCTTATGAGCTGAAATGGGAACGAAAGCTTGTTGAGATGAGATGAGAAATACTTTATTTATCCCACATTTGGGAAATTCTTTTGTTACCGCAGTTGAAATGACAATGAAATAATAACTGTTAAAATATATGTTTCTGGCAGACAGTCATCAGCTGCCCGTCCAGTACTGTAAGTGTTGCAGAGGGCGGTCAGGATCGTCCATGATAGAAGTCTGACCTCCAACACGGCTTCAAAAGTGTCAAGTTTGCACTGCAGCCGGTCACAGAGCCAGCCTGCCTAATCACTTATTCAGTCTGTTGGTGTCACCAGCTTCAATGACGGTAACCGTCTCTGGGCTTCAGCAGGCTGATTCTTGTAAACTAGTGCCAATCAAAATGAGGGACATTGTCTCAATATGTGTCTTTAGCCAGGCTCTGTAGCAGAGAATGCTGAAAGGCCTCATCACATGACTCGGGGATCAAAAACTCCAGCAGCAGGTCACAGATGCAGTAGATCAGATGCCTGGAGGGAAAAAACAGAAAGCGGAAAAAGACATTAGGAAACTTTAGATGGATGATATGGCGCATGAATATGATATGCAGGAGCAGTTTTTAGTTCTATCTCAAACAATAACATTGTGGTTATGCTGTTTAGCGATAATCAGAGACCACCGCTGATACAGTTTCTGAGCTCCTTTGTTAAAATAGAACAATGAGATTTGTTTGCTCGGTGGTTTTGGTTGCTGACTCACTTGTTTATCTGATGGTCCTGCAAAGACTCCAGCATAGTCTCCAAACTCAGTCTGTACTTCTCATTACCCAGCATGTCAGTGATGAGCTCTGCTCAGGCGCAAACAGTGAAACATACCTTCAGAAGCTGCGAAAATCAGAGCAGCATTTAACAGCTGTAATCTGACTCTAACAGCTGTTATTCACCTGGGAGCAGCTGCATCAGGCAGTCCAAGCATTGCTTCTTTGTTTTCTCCTTTTCTGCGGTGCTTCGCTCGGGCTGTGGTTGAGCAGGCAGCGTGCCGCCGGGCCATACAGCTTCCTGCAGCACTTGTAGGTAAATCACCCAGCAAGGAGCACTCGTAAGGTGGGCAACACCTACATCCAGCCATCTGACACAGAAATCACTCGTTCAGTGCTTTAGTGAGCGTATGCATTTTCAAGGTGTGTGCCAGTGTGTTGAACAGACAAATGGAAATAAACGCAAACTCGTGCTTAACTGGTTAAAGGAGGAGGAGAATTTTTAGGGAGAAATAATACAATAATTTTGCCTGTAGTTTAACTAATTGCTTCAAGTCATCTGGCTTCATAGACAAATATCACAGGGTGTCTCAGTGTGTCTCAGGGTGTCGGGAGTTATTTACAGACTGTGTAAGTGAAGTGGGGACAATAGTTCACAAAGAGCTACAGAAGCTGAAAAACTCCTACCTCTCAATGAAGGTGCCAAAGAGCAGTCTGATGGTCTTCTGTATGTTCTCAGTGCACAGCCAACTCCACTGATCCTTCATCAGCAGGCACAAAATGTTCAAAGCGACATCTGCCACAGCTGTGTCTGCAGCACACAAACCCCTCAATGATTATACATTTGTTTCAGCACAGCAATGAGAATGTTCAGAGTTTAAAAAAGAAATAAAAAACAGATCAATATTTTTGTCCATTGTCACTCATGGTGTGTTTTGCCTTTACAGTCAGATTTTGTGATGCTAATAAACAAACAAAACAGGGGTTTTTTGCAAGTAAAAAATAATTTCACTGCATGTGGATTCAAAAATTCTATTTGCTAAAAAGTGGGTGAATTTACTTCTTCTACCGCTCAGCTAAAACTACCAAAGGCAGTGGGGTTTTGCTGCACCCATGTGGCAAATCTGTGTCGGTGCATGTTGCCAGCGTCGTGGACAAACTCAACCTGCGCCATGAGTTTTCCCTGAAGTCTTCTTGTCTTTGCCTTGCTGCTCACACCTATGCCTGGTGGTCTCTTTCCCATTCAGTCCACATAACAGTCTTTCCTGCTCTCTGACAAAACTCTCCAGGTGGGACAGCGACATGCCGTTGAGGACCTAGATACTCAGAATAAGCAAATTATTTCTCCCATGTTAGTCTGAAGCACATTTATCTTAATGCATAATGAAGTATAATATCTTACAGTGCTGCCTTCACTGAAGCAGTATGTCACTTTAGGATGTAGATCAGGTATATTGGGTATGTTGAAAGATGGGGAGATTTTGCTTGGGAAAAGCCTCCTGAAGAGCACAAGACAGGGGAAAAAAGAAAAAAGTTTGAATAATTTTCCTTCATTTAAGATTCATTAAATTCCTTCAGCTAATCATAACTCAGGGGCAGATTGAAATGATAATAAGAGGATAGAAGTGGATTCAAATGTGTGTGAACCGCAGTGTCAGTGATGCAGCTCTAACCTGTACTTTCTGTTGTCCATTGTTCTTCCATCAGCGTCTCCGTCGATGTCCTCCATTGGGCTGAGGGGCTCAGGATGAGGGAACGCTGTCTTCAAGGTGTCCAAAGCATTTTCCATCATCTTTCATCAAACAAGTGTGACATCATTAAATTCAACTTTAAGGAAAAAAGAAAGAAAAGCATGCAGTTTTTGTCTCATTCTGAACACGATTAGCTTTTTGGATATTCACTCATCTCTATTTTGTGCGTTCTCGGGTATTAGAAAAGGTCAGACTGCACACTCAAGAATGAGGCACAAACTGAGCTCCATATTAAGCTTCTTATTTAACTCTTGGAGTGGAGTAACGGAGTAAATATGAATATTTCACAAAATGAACTTCTTATTAGTTTAATCTTCTGTCGGCCCATTCCTACCTTATCAATTCTTGACTTGACAAAAGGTTTTCTTCCAAAATGTGTGCAGGCATCTGAATTGAGAGCCAGGAACTCCTGCATGTCTTCGCCGTTGGCTATCTCAGAAATGCTGCTTAATTGCTAGAAAAAGAAAACAGTCACAAATCGAGAACAAACACATCTTGGATGATGCAGATGTAAAAGTTATAATCCTGATGCCTACTTTAAGGAAGGCATCCAGCTGGCTTTTACGCACTTCAACCTTCTCACCGTCTGGGTTGCAAAATGGGAGGTCAGGGAAAATTCTCTTTGGGCCCTTGACATCTGAAATGAAAAATTTTTAAAAATTTGAAGAAGACTGGCATTTCTTTTTGGAATATTAGCAATTATTGATTGGTCTTACTCTTGATTAATTTCTTTATTTCAGGCTTCTCCTCCAAACGTGTCTGCAGGTTGAGGAATTCGCTGTATCTGCGATTGACAGTGTGACGGGCTGCAGGCTGCAGAGTGACGCTGCTATCAGGATCAGTCACTGTCTCAAACTGACAACCAGAAAGAGGTGGGTTATATGCGGTCATCAATAATCCATATTCAAAGACCAGTTGAGCTGTAGCATTACCTTTACAGTGTAGAGAATGGAGGGATGTGTGCCAGTGCCACGCTGATCCTTTGTGGTGGCAGTTCCAGAAATTCTGACATTCTGAATGTTCACAGGTGCAGCTGCGCTGCTGGGTGCATCAAAGTTGTAAGAGGGTAAACAAAGCCTTCTTCTAGGACAACCTGGGGATTTCTCTTGGGCTATGCCTGCTGGCCACTGGGAGTCCACAGGCACCACCGCCTTCGGTCCTAGATTTCTCAGAGGACCAAAGCATCCATAAGCTTCATCATCCTTTGAAGTGAGCATGCTGCAGAAGTTGTTTGAAGGACCACACTCACAAAAGCCTCTTGTCAGGTCATCATCTGAGTCTGACCGAGCTAGCGAGTCCAGTGAAATGATTTTGGATGAGTTGGAGCAGTGGGCAGATGTGAGTGGACAGCAGTTCACTTTGTACGGTGCGAGCAAACCCGTGCTGCAGCTTTGTAATTTCCCCGCTGACGTCACGCTAACGAGGCTGCTCAGAGAGGAATCCCTCTCAGAGATGGTGCTCTGGCTCTCATTCAGGTCACCCAGGTCAGAGGTGCTTCTGCTGGTGAGACCAGCTTGGTCAGAAGAAGACAGCGACTTGCAGGTGGCCCAGGACTCCTGCTCGATCTGACATTTGTACAGTGGATCTGCTGGGAGGTCGTCCGCATTGATTTCCTGAGGTGTTTCTCTGCATCTGGTGAATATGTCTACAATGGTCTGGTTGAGCCAGTCAGGATCAGATATCCTGCTTATGAGCGGTAGCAGCACGTTGCAGGTAATGAGTTCTGTAACCATGTAAGCTCCTGTCCTGGTTTCCATCTGAGGGTATGGAATCAGCACATGTAGCACAAGGTGAACAAGAGCTCTGGAGTAGCCGAGCTCAGCGGTTTCCCCGCTCACAGCTGGGTGAGGGGTGTCTACTTCGCTGTAGAGCTGCCAGAGGCTCATACTTTCTTTTTGTGTTGACTGTATCTGTCTTACTGCCATGTAGTTCTGCAGGTGACTGCCATACAGCTCCAGCAACCGCTGAACCATGGCTTTTCTGTCCACTCGCCGTGCACGCTCCTTCAGTTCCATCACTGACTCCAGCATCGAATTACGCACCACACGCTCAAAGTCACCCTCCACCTCAGGGAGCAGAGTGCGATACCACGAGGACACAAAGTCACGCACTGCTTTGTGGACAGCGCTGTGGATCTCATGGTTCAATCTCCACTCGTGCTCAGGTGAACACTGAGGTGGGTTAATGTTGCCAAGGGGCAAAAAGTGTTCCAGGTGGAGAACGCTATTTGCATCCAGCAGTGCCCGTGACCCAAGCCAACCTCCGAGAACCACCAAGAGACTGGTGAAGATACAAAGCAGCCAAACATTAACGAGAAGGTGGAAGAGGATGAGCCACACCAGCAGAGCTCCGACCCCCAGCATCCTCCCCTGCCCAAGAAAATCTGATAAAGGCATTATAATCAGCAGTGGAGATGGGCCCTGTTGAAAAAAGGTACACATATTATTATATAACAAGCATTAAGAAAATGGTGATGATTACATTTCAGTGTAACTGCTTAACTGCTTCACTCCTCACTTAATAAAACTAGCTAAAACTCTCAGTCAGATGCATATTTACTCAGTGTTTACGTCTTTAAACGGGCTTTTCACTATTATTTTATAGGCCTGAGTACAGGCCGGATACAAATATTTGCATTATAATTGAATTTATTTCCTCAGTTGTTTTATTTTCTCAATTTCACTTCTTTGTTTGATCGTTTAGTTTAAAATCTGAAAAAGCTGAAAAATTCCACCCCGGTTTCCCACAGTAGGAAACAACTAGTTTTGTCCAGCTGTTCAAAACCAAAAAGATACTCAGATTACAATAATATCAAACAGAGATAAACATCTAAATCATCAGAATTAAAAGGCCAGGGCCAGAAAATGTGAGCAATTAGAAAAAGAATTCAGCATTTCATTTTTGTTTCACTTTGTTTTTGTCGATTAACTGAAATAATCACCGAAATAACCACTGATGTGACAGAAACTGTGTGTGTGTGTGTGTGTGTGTGTGTGTGTGTGTGTGTGTGTGTGTGTGTGTGTGTATGCGCGCCACAGATGTACCACATAATTAGGAGGATGTGTTAGAATTACAATTGATTTAATTCCCACTAACAATTACACATGTTGGATTTTAGACAGAAGTGCTGAATTCCAAACACTAAACCCAACAAGTCACTTCCACTGAGAGTTCCTGAGAGACTGTTTAATATTTGGACCTTCATAAGAACAACATGGAAAAATGATCAGTTAATGTCTGAAGTGATTAGGAAAAAACTATCCATAACACAGCTGTAAATCTATTGTGCTGCTTGTATATTGTATAACATTATACTCCATTAACTGCACTGTGGCAATATATCATTAGGCTTGCATACATCATCTGTTGCAGTATCGCGACATGGAAGAAAATGCTCTGACAGCAGTAAATTGATATAAACTTCAATGGACAGTCAGTCCTCTGCTGCCTATTGCTGAACCTTTTTATCTTTGGTATGGAAGTCAAACCGCAATAGAAATCCAGACCTTGTTTACAGATACTGTAGGCCAGCAGCAACTGAGGTCAGTGAAGAGGTCAGTGAAGCTCACCTATTATATGCAGCTAACCTGTAGTCTACTGTCAGTGGATTGCTATTATTATTAGGTTATGAAAGCTAGGTGACAACAAAACAAACAGTACCTGAAAGGTTAAAGGACTCTCACAGGACAAACGCAAGGCATGTAGAATGTCTTCCTCCTCCGGTCTTAATCCTCCTACAAAGATTATCTGGATAGACACCCTGAGCCCACGTGAGCAGCTCTCTGGCTGCTGGTTGTCTACTTGAGACAGTTAAAGAGCAATGCAGTCATCTCTGTGCAGCTGAAAACAAATGTCAGTGATTATGCAGATTTTAGATGATAAAATTACTTGACCATAAATAAATTAATAGATATGAAACAAGGACAGGCCATAAAAACAGGTATTTAGGAGACAGTAGCTAAAACAGCACAAGCTAAATATATTCTTTCACTCTGTTTTTACAGTTCCAAACATTTAAATAATTTTAAAAAAATCAGTGCCTCTACATTTCTTCTTGATTTAATTCCATAATTCTGTGTTGGTGGTTACTCTGCAGTCACTGGACTGCAGAGTAACCACCAACACTTCTGATCTGTTTTACAAGCTGACTAAATAGACACTGTATATACACAAATGATCCTGTTTCATAACAAATATTCATTTATGTATTTCATTTATATTTGTTATTCCCATATGTGTATGTATTCTGTTTTTTCACTAGTTTTGCATTTGGCTGAGGTCAGTGTCACTGCTAGTAGCATGAGGAGATACCTGGACCCTACAGAGGCTACACAGGTAGTCCAACTCCTCCAGGATGGCACATCAATACGTGCCACTGCCAGAAGGTTTGCTGTGTCTCCCAGCACAGTCTCAAGAGCATGGAGGAGATTCCAGGAGACAGATAGTTACTCTAGGAGAGCTGGACAGGAGCTTGTTTTTATAAAGCCCGCTAAAGGAGAAGGGTTTCCCCTGTATGGCAACACTTTGAGCTAATCTCTTGCAGTAAGGTATTGCACATAATATTTCTGTAAATAATCAAATGTGTTACTATTATAATATTCACAGGTCCATTTTTTTGTGTGTTTGTTGTGTGCAACTGGGCTAGAACAGCAACACCTCATCTATATGGGTATGATCTAGGCACAGGTGCATGTATCCAAACCTATACAGGCTTGCTGTGGGATACTTGTGCGCCTCAGCCTCCTCAGGACCATGTGAAAGGGTTTTCTTAAAAGCCGGAAAGGTTAATTTCCAAAAAGAGAAACTGAGTCCAAGCACAGCGGAAAAATATTACATCTTAATAAAAATGAATAAAGTCACCATCACTTTAGTATTCATAAGCACAATCACTGTCCCACCTTTTGAAATCACTGCAACAGTTTTAACATAAACTTCTCATGTCCTATTGTATTTATTTAAACATCGACTGAAATCAAGCTAGACCTCTATTCCATTCAACCATACATTAATCAAAAACAAATTAGATGAATAAATAAATGAGCCACACAAAAATCAAGTCAAGGCATTTGAATTTCTATTTCTGGCAGTGATTATTCCGGTGCTGAAACAGCCAAGAGGCCATCCCAAATAGCTGAAATAACAAAGGTTTTGACCAGCAGGGGGGGTTTGTGTGCACATTGAGCCTCAATTAACCTTTTTTTTTCTTCTTTTTTTTTTGGAATTGGATGGCAAGCTTCAAGGCTTCATCTGGCCATCACTACTCAAAACAGCTTTCATTGCTGAAGTCATCCAACAAAACAATCAACAGAAAATGATAACCTCTTTTTCTATGGACACCTTGCGTGACTGCAGGCGCACCAGCCCCCCCCCCATATGCATTACATAACGCAGTTTGTCGCTGCAGGCGGCTGTCGCAGCTCGAGTGAGCGCTTTTCTGCTCCAGCAGGGGACACATATATAGAAAAAAGGAACTACATCCATCACCTGCCATGTCATCTGTGAAGATTGAGAGTCCAGGTAAGCATCCTTTATGTTGTGAATACTGTACAGTACAGTAGTACTGTAGAGGACACAGAGCGCTGCGCTGCTGGTCTCATAACTCACAGTCGGTCAACTTGTTAGCAGCACGATTTGTGGCCCACGAACATTTGAAGAGCAGTAGTAAAAAAATTAATTTATCATGTTTACATTTCTATAAATCAGCTGGACTGTTGAGAGCGCGATGATGAACGACTATGACCTTATGTAACGTCAGTACAGGTTGTTCTCTGTTTACTCTGAACTAGTATAGTATAGTATGTCTGGATTACATTTTGCATGCCTTTGGATATGGAAATCGCGGCGGCTATTACACTACCAGCAATAGTACTGTAGCTGTATAGTAGAGACTGTAATTGGAGGATTAAATAGCTGCTGTTTAGCTACAGTGAAGCCGGGCATGTTAGGGTGCCTTATATGGTGCGTAACCGTGTGTGCTCTAGGCCAAATAACTCACAGCAGAATGCACATGAATGAACCGTTTCTACACTGATTTATTCGAGATTTTCTTGGTCCCGCACCTGTACTGTATATTCCAGTAAAAGATAATGAAAAAGGCCTACTCTGCTTCAAACAGTTCACACCAATGTTACTGTATGTGCTTAACGCGCCCCATAAAGCTAACAAGTAATGGACTTCAAAATATTTTCATTACCACCATAACCGTTAAAATTATTGACTGGGCACTAGATTTATTTGCACATACATCAGGCGCATACTGATATTTGTTGGTATCACTGTAGCAAACTGCAGAAATAAAACACTTAATTTAACTGTACTTTGAGTGGATCTCCAAAATATAATATTGTGCATGTGTTATTTAAACAATCATGTGCTGTTACTTTCAAAAACAAGCCCATCCCTGTCCGTAGTAGTAGTAGGGGTGGATGGTAACAGCACAACTGAGTGTTGTGAATAATTTAAGTCATGCGTCTTTGTTAACATGGGAGTCAGAGGGGAACAGCAGTTTTCTGTTTCAGCAGTTGGGACACTTAAATAAATGCCAGCCTTACTTTAAAAGACAACTGAACACTTTAAAAGTTTCTGTTATTACTTTTAAATAAAATGTTTCTCCATCAGGATGAGAGCTGAGGGGAGGTATGTTTGTTTGTCCTTCTGTCTGTCTCCGTTTCCGCAGGGTTACGCAAAAACTACCAAGCCGATTCAATAAACTTGGCTCAGAATTAAAGCCAGGGCAACTAAAGAGGTCACAAAAATGTGGCACAGACCCAGTGTATATTTGTTTTTTCATTCCAGGTGTTTTTTCCGTCCTTTCAACTTTACTAAGCTGCATGTAGAGCTATGACAGTTTGCATAATCAGCAAGAAAACAAGTAAACATTTTATACTTCGGTTTACAGCTGAATAAAAGGAAAATACTGTCCAAGCATAAACACAGCAATGTTGCTGTTGTTGCATTTGAGCAAATTGAGCAATTGTTTTATGTTTTTTTTCTTTAAGAGAGAAAACGGTAATTTAGCACAACATTGTTTCATTTAGGTACAGAAGAGGAAGAAACTGTCTGCAATGGCAAGACAACCACGGTACTGAAGAGACTGGAGACAATTGCTCCTCTGGTCCGTTCTGTAGAAGAGAGCCCTGAGCCAGTAGCTACCAAAGTACAGGGAACCATTCCCTCCTGGATCAATGGCAAACTCCTCCGCAACGGCCCAGGGAAGTTTGAGTTTGGAAACACACAGTGAGTTGGAAAGATCCCAATATGCTGCTGCAAAGCACAAACCAAAAAAACATGTTTCTGTAATCATGAGGTCAAACCTTAACATCTGTGTATCATGACAGCTATAACCACTGGTTTGATGGGATGGCCATGCTGCACCAGTTCAAGGTCGAGAAAGGCCAGGTGACGTACATGAGTCGCTTCCTGCAAAGTGATGCCTTCAAAAAGAACAGCCAACGGGATCGGATCATGATGTCTGAATTTGGCACCCTCGCCATGCCCGACCCTTGTAAAAACCTCTTCCAGCGATTCCTCTCTCGCTTTGAGAAGTTTGGTGAGTAGACTGAATAAGAACCTCTTGAACCCCGCTGAATAAGCGGAATGAAGTATATATGCAGAGGATTTGACAAAGGAAGATCTGGAGTCATGGCAGGCAATTTAATTTGTTTTTAATCACTGCAAGAATGGATTAAAGAGCACAGGTTTTGTGATGCAGTACAAAAGCAGCAGAGGAGTCAGGACAGCTGGAGATAAAATCTAGAAAAAAAGAATTTTTCAAGTTTTCTACAAACTCTGTTTTACTAAATCCTCCTGGGATGGAGCCTCTTAAGTTCTCTGTATGCACCAACGTTTACATAATAAGACTTTACGGTGGGGAACCAGCGAGGGGAGCACAAAATGTTTCACATTCCCACTGGACCCTCCAGAATAGCTACAAACTGTAAATCATAGCAGAATGATTTCTTTAAAAGGAGTGAAGCGTTCAGGTCTAAAAAAAAGTGATCCTTTGTTTGTCTTTGTTACAGAACCCACAGACAATGCAAGTGTGAGCTTTGTGAAATACAAAGGCGACTACTATGTCAGCACAGAGACAAATTTCATGCACAAAGTGAACCCAGAGACCCTCGAAACTTTAGAGAAGGTAACATTTGTTATATGCAATACACACACATATAATTCTTTTTAAAAAGTCTTTTTAAATCAGCCATAGTCAGCATGTCTTTCAGTCTTACTGTGGCATAAACACACAGTGTAGACCCTCATCATTCTCTGCTGTGTTTTGCAGGTGGACTGGAGTAAGTTCATTGCAGTAAATGGAGCCACTGCTCATCCCCACTACGATCCAGATGGTACCACCTACAACATGGGCAACTCCTATGGAAGAAAAGGTTGGTTCCTTGTTTGCAAGTATTCATACTAAAGTCTGCACAATTATATGGCTGTTATGTTTTTGTTTGTTTGCTTGTTTTTTTTTTTATCTTGATTTAGAAAAAAAATATTTTGTAGGCCATAGGGCTGCAACGATTCCTCGAGCAACTTGAATAATTTGATTATAACACAAATTTACAGTAAACTCTGCAGCACTCAGGTGTCGCGTGTAATCGGAGCATTTCATCCACATTAGCAGCACTAACGTTCTCCTTCACTGCGATGGATATCCGTCATTTGGAAAAACAACCCTGACACATTTTTCCACACCTCCACTGTTCTTTATACCCGTGTGTGTGTTGCATTACAACATTAAGCTCATGCAGCCCCCAGTTTTTCAACAAAAACACTGATAATGCAACAGCAGCAGTTGTTTTACATGCAGTCTGTCTACACACACGCAGCAAGCGCAAAGAGGCGGAGCCGTTATCTAGACAGTGAACTCGGGTGGAGCGAAAGGAAAGGTTTTTCTAGCGTCCAAAGCAGCAGCGCTTTTTCCTGTAACCACCATTAAAACCTTTATTGGGAGAAAGCTGAAGGTCCTTCATCAACCACCCGATCAGCAACGTGAAGAAAAGAGACCTTTGTAGCTGCTCCATCCACCGCTGTTTGTTTCACACAGAGAAAAAAATCTGCAGTTAAGCTACAGAAGTTAAAATATGCAGATGAACTGTTAATAAGACAAAAGTATTTCTTATCCGATTATTCGATTGATTGATGGAATAATCAATAAAATACTCGATTACTAAAATAATCGATAGTTGCAGCCATAGTAGGCCAGTAAGGTGGTGCAATAAGAAGGTCCTGGTTTGTAATGCACCAGCTGGCTGTGGCCTTTGTGTGGAAGTGTGCATCCTCTCCCTGCGCCTCTCTGGGCACTCCAGCTTCCTCCCACAGTCCAAAGACATGCATATTAGGTTAATCGGGTTGGGATAATCACATTGATTCTAAATTAGCAGATATGAATGGCTAATTTAGAATCTCTGTGTTATATCTGCAACAGACTGGTAAGCTGTCCAGGGTGTATCCCGCCTCTCTCACATGACAGCTGGGATAGGCTGCAGCCTCCCCGTGACCCTGAATTAGATAAGCAGAAGAAAATTGATGAATGGAAAATAGGTGGAACAATATTTCTTAAAACCTTTAACAAGGAACATTGTTATCCTTCCAGGAGTTCTGTACAATATTGTCAGAGTACCTCCCGAGAAGACAGACAGCAAAGACACTCTGCAAGGAGCCAAAATCCTCTCTTCTATTGAGCCTGCAAACAAGTCTCATCCCTCCTACTACCACAGCTTTGGTAAGCCAGCACACCAGAGTAACGCTCATTATTCTTTGCAGTATGTTTTTCTAATTGCTGCCCTCAGCCGCCAGGCTTGATAATACCCTTATCCTGCTTCCAGCCATGTCTGAGAACTACGTGGTGTTCATCGAGCAGCCAGTTAAGATGGACCTGCTGAAGATAGTCACATGCAAACTAAGAGGAAAGGCTCTGAGCGAAGGCATCTCCTGGGATCCTAAGCAGGACACAGTCTTCCATCTTGTTGACAAGCGTACAGGCGAGGTGAGACGTGACTACGTTAGTTCGGTCCTGGGGGAGGAGGGAAGATTTTTTTTAAAAACTGCACTTAAATTTTTCTTTTTTTATAAATAATATATAAAATAATGATGTTCATGTTGCTGGATTGTGCAAAAAAACCGACAAGCTGATATTCATAGATGTTGCTGAAAAACATGGGCAAAGAAAGAATCCATTCAGTTTCTGTGCATTTGAGTCACTGGTTGGATTCCACCCCAAGCCATTAGGGGGCCACCTAGGCTAACAAACATGATCCTCTCCCCTTGCACAACAAATTTGCAATGACATCTCAGTAGGAAAACTCCCTAAAGTGGCCCCACTTAGGGATTTGTGCAAAGCACACCAGCTTTTTCAGAATGTGAGAGTGCATAACAAAGATCGAAAAAGCATACCGCATATTAGTCGATATTTGATTCTACTACTCTGCTGTTTGGTGGTTTTGAACACATTTTGTTTTCTGAATAAGCAAAATAAGGATGTCAGGTGGTACTGGCCTTAAAGGGGAGGGTCCTTTTAGTTTGCAGCTAAATAAAGTACCCTGACAGAAATTCTGTGACTGTGTACTCTGTCCTGCAGGTCAGCTCAGTGAAGTACCACACCAAAGCCTTCTCCACCTTCCATCAAATCAACGCCTTTGAGGAGGATGGATTCTTGATGCTTGATATGTGCTGCTCCGACGACGGCCAAGCCATCAACAACTACCTCATCCAGAACTTGCGTAAATCAGGAGACGCACTAGATGAGGTCAGTGTGCAGAGCTGTTCAGCGTTTTAATTGGTACTGTTTCTTTTTCTCTATCCTTCTTCTAAGAGATCAAAAACATACAGTAAGAAATAAATATTTAAAATGCACAAATGCTGGTCCCTCCCAGGTGTACAACACCTTGTCACGGGTTTTCCCTCGGCGTTTTGTTCTGCCACTGCATGTTACCAACGACACCCCGAAAGGCCAGAACCTGAACACTCGGCCCTCCAGTAATGCATCGTGTGTCAAAATCAGTGACAATGAGGTGAGTTGGATTCTTTCTCATGCTTTAGTATAAACACCTTCATTTACACTTCTCCTTTAGCAGACATACTGGAGGCAATGGCCAGAAGTGAATCTGGTCTTAACAGCTCATATGTTGCCGTACAAATCAACAAGCAGGCAATGAAAATAATAAAAATTAATACAGCACAATAATATTAATAGATACAGAACGTTACAAGTTTGTCTTAACAAAAATGGTTGATTCTAACAAAAGACTACTAGACTAATATGTAACATTTGCACAAAATCAGTTCAGTTTTTTTTTTTAATTTGCTTTTGAGATTTTTCTCTAGTGTTTTTTTTTTTTGTAGTAAAGCAGATTTTGAACAGTATGAATGAAACATATTTTCTCCTTTGTTATAACAAACATATGTAATCAGAATTCATATAATCAGGTTACAGAAACATGCTCATACTCACAGAGCGGGATCACAAAAACTCTGCTGACTTTAGGTCAGAGTTCATCCTCTCTTTGTCAACAGTTGTTCTGCCAGCACGAGGATCTCCACGGAGATGACCTCCGTGAGTACGGCGGCCTGGAGTTCCCTCATATCAACTACGGCAGATATAACACACGTCCGTACCGTTATTTCTACGGCTGTGGTTTCAGACATCTGGTGGGAGACTCTCTGCTCAAGATGGATCTGAATGACAAGAGGTTCAAGGTGTGTATGGTGTGTGTCCTTCATGGGACATCACATTTACATTCACATTTAAAGGCCTCCATTTAAACATAAGAGACAATCATATATTGTCAGTTAGTGAATTTGATCCTATTCACTGCTATAATATTACATAATAGTAAATTAATATTTAATCTTATTTAAATAATTTATCATTTAAATGGTATTATTGCCTTATTGGACCCGGTTAATGCCAAGCATCTTTAAGCTCTGTAGCAGATAGTTGTCTATGAATTTAACCACATCTAAGGAATATACTACAGTCACGGTAAAATTAAGGTACGCCGCCTTTCAAATTTAAGGTTTTATGTATCAGGAATTAGTAAGACCTTAAAATAAGGTAAATACAGCCACAGATGAACAACAAGGCATTACATATTACACTGTGTCATTATTTATTTATTTACCAAAAATGAAGCCGAAATGCAGAAGCAGTGTGAAAAACTAAGTACACCCAACTTCTATAGGAATTAAGAGGTTAAATAGCAGCCAGGTGCTTCTAATTTAATGCACTTGATTAATTAATCATCAACAAATGTGAGCGCACCTGAAAAAAAGCAATCGTTCCAAGAGAAGACACTGCAGCCAATTCACCCCAAGGTCAGACTCTGCAATTCTCAGAGAAATTGCATAATGCACAGCACCACATTTAAATAAAACCAAACAGCATATCAGAACAAACAGCTGTTAGCAACTGTTAGCACGGTGATGGAGGGGTGGCACGGGCTTGATATGCAGCCACAGGACCTGGGCACTTTGCAGTCACTGAGATGCTGTGGTTGGACCTTGGAGCTGTGTCTGCAACCTTCAATGAACTGAAGCAATGCTGTAAAGAAGAGTGGGCCAACACTCCTCCACAACGCCCTGAGAAACTGATAGTTATAGAGAACAATAACTTCAAGTTATCGCTGCTGGCACTGTGTTAACACGCACCTGCGTGCTCCATACCTACAAACCGCCCAAACTTCTGCTTATACAGAGGAGCTCACACTCACCGATAATCTTAGTTCCTATGGAAACAGCAAGGCTGTACTGCTTTCAGCTTAATTTTGTTGAATAAATAGCGAGACAGTGTAACATGTCATGTTTTGTTGTGGAAAAGGTGGCGTGTAGTCTAGAGAGGGAAACATGTATAGCAAAATATGGCAGAGTGGAAGTGAGCCAAGTGCCAAATGTCCAGCAGCTAAAAACGCTGAACAGGCTGCTAGTGTTTTGTAGTATTAATCTCCTCGTGAATCTAAAGCAAAGAAACACTAATTTGACATTTCTGAATATGATATTCCACAGGTCTGGTACCAGAAGGGTTTCTACCCATCAGAGCCCGTGTTTGTGCCGTCACCTGATGCTGTGGAGGAAGATGATGGTGTCATCCTCTCGGTGGTTCTCACACCGTCACAGGTAAGACTCTCTGCTGCACAGCAGTAGCAAATATATCTTCAAATCATTACCGACTAAAAAAGAAAGTGCTGATCATTGTGGAGTCACATCAGTTTTATACTGTAGTTTGCCTCTTTTCTTATATTTAACTCAATAAAAAAATGGTGTCTATATGTTCAGTGCCTGTTGTGTCTCAGGTTGTTATCAGAGGTTTTTGGTTCCTTAAGTTTGAGGTACAAGCATGTCTGCAAGTCAACCAAAGCTGGATTCATTTCCTCTTCCAAGTCTGCAATCAGCTGGACACATCATCTATCATAAATATTCATGAGGGCAATGAGAAAAGTCATAAATATTCATTGACAAATTTTCACAAAGCGAATTTCTGGAATTAGAAACAGAAAATTTTCTAAAGCCTTGAAGATTAATAGCAGAAAATGTACTCTCTGGCCACATTAACGGTGCCAGTAAAAGGTTTTCCGAGTAATTTATAAGGTGAACTTTAATGTCAAAATAACGTGTGGAGACTTTTCCGGGCAGGGTTCTTGTCCGTCTCCTCAGTGTCTGTCTTCCTGACTGCATGTTTGGCAGCCCGAGTTTTAGTCGTGCTGCAGCCGTTTCTCTTAACGGTGCCTCTCCTACAAAGAAAATCAAA
>JAVDPK010000849.1:204089-216377 GCA_034780415.1 Cichlasoma orientale | reverse complement strand
GCATGTTTGGCAGCCCGAGTTTTAGTCGTGCTGCAGCCGTTTCTCTTAACGGTGCCTCTCCTACAAAGAAAATCAAAACGGTGAAAACGTATTTCTGATATGGAAAATGTTAATTTTTCACATGCCCCTCTCTTTCTTTTAAAGACCTAAATCACTTTTAATTACTGGACTGTTTTAATATTCTTCTGTACACTTTTTAAAACAGATTCTGGTCCTTTTAATTAGATTAGAGCTGCTCTTCTAAAGACATACGCACCTGTCAACTTTACCTGCACCTGGTGTGTTGAACATAAGGGAACACTTTCAGCATGTGGTGTGTACAGAGAAGCTTTTTAAATTGTTTTTTTCTTAACGCAATCAAACTTTTCTCTTTAGGATAAAGGGACATTCCTCCTGATTTTGGATGCCAAGACATTTGAAGAGCTGGGACGAGCCTATGTGCCTGTTAACATGCCGTATGGCTTCCACGGTACCTTCAGTGCCTCTGCGTAAACCTGTTCTTGGATCACATCATGAATACTTAATACGCCTTAATAAGCATTTAACCACTATATTCCTGATGGTACTGCTGCTTTATATGCTTACGATGCATGATGTATTCAGTTATTCACTAGAGGTGGTAATCACAACACCCCACGATATATTATCACAGTCGTGATAAAATATTATTGTGATTTTATACTTTTACGATATGCTGGAGCATTCCCGTAACATTTATTGTGATTCACCAGCTTTTCTGTTTCATCTAATCAGATAAAGTTATCTCACTTCAGTTATTTTGTTGCTGCAAAATGAGATCAACAATCATACCAACACTGCCACTAAAACCTGCCATAAATGCTGCCATAGGACAGTCAGTCTGATATCAGTCTGTGGCTGAATGGGCTCAAGTTGACTATTACATGCAATCTGGTTTCTGATAATACAGCAATTAACTGTGAGAAATCATCAAGAATCACATACCTGTTGCCGTCTACATAGACAGAAATTCACATTTAACATTTGTGCTCAGCAGCCTTCCTGTTCTATAGGAATCTAACCAGAATACAACCAGCTGGCAGCCAGGTGAGTCGAGTCTCCTCGAGTTGTGCTCGTTGACTCATTCAGACTGATGGCAGCATGTTGGCAATCTGTCTGCATTTATAAATTTGGATGGTTTTTCAGTTGAGCTGATTGGGTTTAAGTTTGCTCGGCTAACGTTCTCTCAGGATGGTGGTATATAAGCCCTCTTGTCTGTAGTATTCCCAGAGTATTATCTATTTAATATCTATTTGGTGTCCCTGTATCAATACAATATTGCCACACAAAATATTGTGATACTATGCTGTATAATTTTTTTCTCCTACCTCAATTATTCACTGAATGCAGATTCAGTTTATACTAATGAAATTTACTTTGAGGGGAGGTCTACATTTGGACATACGAACCCAGGGTGACACGGGTGACAGTTTCACATGTTCTGGAAATTTTCTTGAATAAGTTTTTAATTAAAAAGATTTTTGAAATTCTGAATTAATTTTCCTTCAAGGACAAATGGGTGTGGGCTATTATGGGTTAAAGTCTGTGGCCACCCAAGTGCCAAATGAAGAATTCCTTTAAAAAAAAAAAAATACCGTTGTTTGTTTGTTTTTATATATTTTACTGATATTTTTTACAAATCCGGTGACTTTTATACTGCTTTTGAGTTTTTAATTAAAAAGCCTTCACCTCTGTGAAAAGTGTCAGAGAGCCTGTGCGTTATTCATACACACACACAATCAGTGACAGCATATGTCTGAGAACAATGTGCATAAGAATGTGTTGCATCAGTCTCTTTTCAATGCAAAGACTTCATTTTACATAAGAGTTTTAGTAAAATTAATTCCATTCAGTGACAAATGTCTTTACCATATGGTTTTTTTTTTCTCCATTCTATTATGTTCTACTCCACCATGGAGAGAAATACTGTGCTTCTTAACCCACTATTTATCTGCCACTTTTTAATTAATTATTAATTTCCAAATTATTTTTTCCCTCAATAAAACATGTTAAGACATGTTTAAACATTTTAAATGTCATGTTTCCAGCTTCTGAAAAGTGAGGATTGCTGTTTTTTTCCCCAAACCATTTAAATTACATTAATTTGTTTAGTACAAACCTGAAAATTATTCACAAGGGCTCAAATTAGAAGAAAGCTTAAAAAAACAAACAAACAAACAGATTAGTGCTAATAAAAACAATTAGTCACAGTAATGAAGCAAAGAACATGTTTCTGTATCCGTCTGCTTATCCAATTCAGGGTTGCGGGGGGGGGCTGCCATAGGGCGAGAGGCGGGGTACGCCTCAGACAGGTAACCAGAGAGAGAAACAGTTAACCAAACCCCACTAACTGAACGTCTTTGGACTGTGGGACCCACACAGACATGGGGGAAAACACACAACCTCCACACAAAAAGATGGTGGATTCAAACCCAGGACTTCTTGCTGTGAGGTAACGGTGCTAACCACTGCGCCACCGAGCTGCCCCTTTTTCTGCAGTGAGTGCTTATTCTGATTATACTTATTCAATATTTTAAGCACATGCAAATAAAAAACTGTTAGTGTGTGGTATTTGTACTTCCTGCACCAATGCATAATAAACATTTATAGTAATCCAAATTTAAAACTCATGTTTTAATAAAATCTGGCTGCTATTCACATAAAATTCACAAGTGTACAGAATATCATTCATAGATTTTGCCAGAGTTAATATTTAGGAAACGGGTTTACTGTGTGGAAAATTAAATTATTAAAGGTTCTGGCTAAACTATGACTCAAGGAGATACTTTTCAAAAACTGATTACTTCAAACTATCTGCACTTGCATCAGCCTATCTGAAAACCCACAAATGAAAAAGCTCTTAATGCATGCTCTATTTACTGTATCCGTGACTGAGGTTCTTTTGTAACAAAGTCACACGTCATCCACTAGAGGTCAGCATGTGACAACATTTACGTCCCTTCAGTCACGTTGTGGCTCTGCAGAGGTAGGACGAGAACTCAATACCTCACCAGGATTTAATGACATAAAATTAAATAAAATAAAAAAAGTTGTATACCTTTGTGTCTGTGTGTAGCTTTTGTTTTGTAACCATGTTCGCCCTCTGTATTGTAAACCTCATGATCAGCCAGACCGTTGTCAGCTTTGTGATTGTGAATCGTAACGGACCCACTTTCTCCCTCACACAACCGTCTGAACAAAGCGGTGAGGCAGGGGCAACGTCTCTGAAGGAGGTGGGCTCAACACGGCCACACCGGCTATAAGAGGGATCAAACCTGTGACCCTGTGACAGTGGGACAATCTAACTGCCAGCCCACCCTGCCACTTCAAAAAAACACTGCAAACAGTGGAGGAGCCTGGTATTGAACTTCACAGGGGTTATTTCCAAATCTGTGACCTTAAGTGTATTCATAGGACACTTGGAAAAAGAGTGCCTCTTTCGGGGGGGGAAAGAAAAAGGGTACAACTTGGTTAAAAAAGAAAAAAAAGGGAGGGGAAAAAAGAGATTTGAAACAGACTATTATCGAAATTGTGGATTAAAGCAGAGTAACTGAAGCTGCACTTTTCAGGCTGCGTGTGTGGC
This sequence comes from Cichlasoma orientale, assembly GCA_034780415.1. NCBI lineage: Eukaryota > Metazoa > Chordata > Actinopteri > Cichliformes > Cichlidae > Cichlasoma > Cichlasoma orientale. The sequence goes on along the minus strand of JAVDPK010000849.1, from coordinate 212,776 downwards.
CAGAGAACAGATGCGCATTTTCATAGGAGTGCACAAAAGGGAGAAGAAGAAAAAAAAAAAAACTCTCTGTGTGTTCCTAACAGCCGGTTAAAGCAACAGGACCCAAAACTCTTAAAAAGGACACCTCCAAATGTACTCGTTTTTAAAGTTTTGGGATGCTTTTGGAGGGCAGAACATGCATTATTAATGACTACAGGAGGACTGCAGATGGCACTTTATGTTAGAACAATGGAGATTAAAAAAAAATCAGAAAGAAGTTTAACAACAATGTGGGGCTGATCAAACCTTCAAACACCACTCGTCACCGGTGTGCTGTTCTGGTGTTTTTTTGTTTTTTTTTTTAAACAGGAAAGTTAAATGATCACTAGAACAACGATGGCAAGGAATTAATGATAAATCAGAATTGTGTGATTTATTTTTACATCGATCCTGTTTAGTCGGAGCAGCTAATTGATCACCTGCTCTTTTGATTTATTCCGCAAAAAAAAAGTGCTGACAGATACAGCCGCTGTCGTCCCTGTAGCAAACAGAAGCTGACAAATCCCCGTTATTAATCAGTTCAGTTAATCAACTTTCACTTCAAAACAGGCTGTTCATTTTTCAAAACACAGCAGAAGCACTAGAAATGTATACTAAAAGATTATTACTGAACTCATTTCAGTCATTTACAGCATAAACATCAAGCAGGCAGCAAGTATCATGAACAATTGTGCCCATGTGCACTACGCACTGTTTGATTTTCTGTTACAAAGCAGTGAGCTCTGTGGAAGCAGAATAATATCTATTGAAGCAGTCGGTGGCGTCTCGGGTCACGAATTGTGATTTTCCTGGCAGGAAGGCAGTTTGTGATCAGTCGTGGCATAAAAAGCACAACATTTATTTTTAGCTTGTTTTTTGACGGTGATATGAATAACTCTGAAAGCTGCTGCCTTTTGTGTAAAATCACAAACGTGTGAAGCCAGACACCCCTGAGAACAGCGCTGCTGCAGTCACCTCAGAAGGGTTACTATACTACAGGCAAGCTGAATTTGACTTTGAATACGGTTATATTATGTACAGTAGACACTGCAGTGGTTACGATGTGTAATAACATAAATATAGTTAACCTACATGTATTAGTTACCATTTTACTTCTTTCACCTTGGCTGGAAGGTGAGCCCCTCACCTTAATCTGCAATTACTGCATTACATTTGTTATGGCAAATGCACTAGTAAAAAGTGACTTTCACAGGTTAAGCAGGCATGCAGCTAAATCAGTTTATGGTCCACCTGATCAATGCAAGTCCAATATTCTTTGTTTTAGCTTTGGTCTGCTCTCTGCACCTTTTCTTTCTACCAGTTAGTCTTCTGTAAGTACTGGGGCTTTGTGGTATTGTTTTTTTTTTTTTGGTTTGTTTTTTGGCCATCAACAACTAAGAGCAGCCTGTGGAATCAAGTCAAAAGCACTGAAACAGTAAAGTTGCCATTTGGAAAATCGAAACATTGAGCTTAAAGAGCCTAAAACCAGAGTTCAGGGGAACTGCCAATCATCACATAACTCCTACGAACACTTCCAGTCATTCAATACGATTGATAAAAACAGCTTAAGCTATTAAAGACATGGTAGAGTAAAGAGTCACTATGCAGGATTGTTGTAACTGGGGTACAAATGGTCTTGTAACAACCAGAAAATAACAAATTGAATATATAAAAAATATACTACGATTTACTAAGAATTACCAGAATTTACCATTACAAATTTGCCAGAATTGTTTAAAAAAAATGATCCTTTTGAGCTGACACCAAGCACGCCGCACCACAGGCTGACATAATGTTGACATGGAGCAGAGAGAGACAGCTGAAACAGTCCAGTCAAGTTCATCAAGCAGCAAGGCAGACCGAATTTCCATGTAAATTTATGTAAATGCAATGAACAGATCAATCTGCTGTGCAGTTTACACAGTCATACTGTGACCAGTTTGGAATCTTTGCTCAGCGATTACTAAATAAAATAACCGCAAAATCAGATGTAAAAATACAATAAAAATCACTGCAAATCCTTAAAGCTTTTAAGTAAAGGCAGAGACGGCTTCCAGATGCCGTAAAACTAAAGAGGGGTGTCAGCGAAGCAGCGGGGACACACCCACACAGTTCTGAGCAGCAGTCTCATCAGTGAAAGTGAAAACACCTGTGTAACTGTACCATGCTTCTACACAAAGCTGCAGTGATCTGAAAGGGGGACTCATTTATGGTGTGCAAAAGCAGACTGTGCCTAATTCTGCAGCAGCCCATATTCACAGTAGGAGTAGGAACTACACGTAATGCTAAAAACAAGGACTACAATTACTGCTTTGTGGTTGTGCACCTTTGTAAACCAGTCAAGCTGCACACATCATATTGCAGCAAAAGCCTAGGAGTCTGAGAGATGGACCAAAGATTGCGGTCATCAATTCAGCTTCTAAAATGTGTTTGGGATCAGCCTTTTGATGTTGACTTTTTGGAATATCACTGCATCATTTTAGCCAATGTGTATGACATTTTGTTATAATAATAGTGTGGGGGTTTTTTTTTGAGTTATGAGACCACAGTGACCTTGGAAAACGATATAAGTTCACCCTGGAGTCAAAGAGAACGCTTGTGCCAAATTTGAAGAAATTCCTTCAAGCTGTTGAAGACATGCTCAGGAGACCCGGGCAGATGTGAGGACAAACCAAATGCACAAAAAGTAATAAATAAGACAAAACAATATGGTGTTACTTTTGCATTGTTTTGTTTACACATAAGATAAGAATCAAAGACTGTCTGTCCTTACGCACGCCCGTGCAGACGTATCTCGGGAGAATCTTGAGCTCTTGGAGTTCTCAAAGGTCTCCGTCATTTTCATTAGTTATTTATGACAGCATTTCATACACATTTGTCATAGGATAACATACTGAAACGCTAACATTTTGTTCAAGAGATTCAAGGTCAACGTCACTGTTACATCACAGTTTTCTGCAAATACCCTTTCCTGGCCATCATTCAGCTCCTTAACTCACGAACAGAAGGATGCATTACAAACATATTTCACATTTTGCAGGTTACCGAACACGCTGTGAGGCTGAATGAGCTTTTCGGTAGGAGCTGTAAATTTAGTGCTCTTTATGAAGTATAAATAGGGTGTAAATAATAAAAGTAATGGAGGCCGAGTTCCATGAAGCTGCTTTGATTTCAGCAGCTAAGGTCAAGGTTGGACTATCCAGAAGCAGTAAACAATGCAGATTTATGAAGGTTTCCACTTTAAATTTATGAAAACTATTATTTATTTAGTATTTAACCAACACAATATGTAAGACCGTATTTATTTCACTTTGAACAAGCGAGCACCTCGGCCGTCCCTTCAGTCGTGTTGAGGTTAAGCAAATCTCAGATTTAATTGTGCCTACAGTTGACAACAAACTGTAGCTTATTCTTCCTTTTCAGGCTTTCCTTTTAAACGTCACCTCTGTTGTTAAATGATGAACAGAATCAAGAATTTAAAAAGCACAGACAATGAAAGAGTTAAGTTTTTCACTGCTGTTACTCCTTTGTGCTGTATTCTCATGATAATCACGCACAGGTGAGGAACCTTATTTCCAGTCGAGGCTGTTTTCAGTTACTTCATTAGTACAGTGAGTGTGCTATATATGTGTGAGTGTGTGTGTGTGAACACTATTCAGAATCATTTGACCTCAGAGTACTGTGTATGATTTGTCAGTCTGGCAGTCCCCCTGGCACGCATGTTGTGTAGACTTACACACACAAAAAGCAAATACCCATACACTAAACCCCTGCTGCAGTGTTTTCAATACATCCAGCCCAATTCACGTTAACCCATAAAACATGTCTGACATATTAATCAGGTCTGCATGTGGGGGTAGCTCTACTATTGCACTGCTGTTCAGGGCAGGGCTCTTATTGGGCCATCTTACGCATCCTAGTGGCCAATAAGAGAAGGCTGATTCTCTCCTCTCCTAGCAACAAGACTCCTTCTCTGTGAGCGAAGCAATCAGCAAACTGACACCCATAATTTTACAATATGAATAAATGCAACTTTACAGTGTTGCAGGGGGAAGCAGAGAAACACGGGTCTGTCCCTTTCCACATCGCTGGAACATCTTTGTTTTCTGCCTTCCTGTTTTTCTCCCTCTCCCTCCTCTTCTCCATCTTGGCTGCAGCTATGCCTCTGAGTGAATTCAGGCAGCTCCCATCTTACCATCTTAAAGGAACAGCCCTGCATATTTAGTTTTTTTTTTTTTTCTGTTCAAGGGCATTGTGGGTAATGGTCTGTACTTGTTGACCTCACAGTGCTGAATGGCGGGGCCTCTCTCAGGAGGGAAGGAATACCTTGGCACAGAGCTATCATTTCCCTGAGACACTACCAACCTCTCAGCTATGAGCTTCTCTTTCTGCGCAGATGTTCCAGCCACAGCTTGGTTTGTTTAAAAAGTCTCAACAAAAAACAGAATAATAAAGGCAGCTGAATATTTTCATATACAGTATTCTTACAGACCAGAATACAACAGATAAAAGGCAGGAGCAAAGCATGTCATGTTAGAGGAAACTGAAGAAAATTTAGCTTGATTGAAGGATTGCTGTACTCTTTAATGACTTGGCTGTAGTTCTTGCACAGCACCTGTTGCCAGGCTACAACAGTGCACGTGTCCGACCCCTGACCCCGAATGCATTCCTGTCCTTGCCCCTCTGGGAGTTAGGGAGAGCAGAGCACATGTTACATGTCTGCACAGCAGCCTCAAACAGCCAGAAATGACTCGAATTTTTCAGCTATCGTATGACTTGTAGCAAGCTCAGTTATGGGTCACAGTTTTCTGTGCTAAAGATAAAAAGCTGTCTTTTTTTTCATGTCCTTGTGAGCTCGCTAGCGCAATCTTTGGATACTTGTGTATTTAAATTAGGCTAGAAAGCTGCAGGGCTGGATATCTGCACTCAAAAGTGTCACGGCTGTGTGAAATTTGACATGTGGCAATTATAGGAACAGTCCGACCTTACACTTGCTAGACTTCTCAAATTTAGCAGAACAATATCTCATGGTCATTATAGGTCAATTGGGGTGGGATGCGGAAAGCGTCTGGCGTGTTGAGAAGATGATAATTCACTACCCATTTGACCTCCTGTCCTTTTCAGCATCATCCGTCGAGTATCTGAATTGTCTAACAGCAGGGACAAAATCCCCCACGAAGCTCATTTTGCCTTGTTTCAATGAAGACAGACAAGAAGAAAGCACTCGCTCTTTGAAGTGTGTTCCCTCCGTCCTGCCTCGGCCCCACCTTCTGTCCAGTGGATCAAACCGTTGGAGTAGGAATTGCTCTAACAGACAACCAGAGTTCAACCTTAGGTGACCCTTGCTCTCATCAGACCCGCCCTCTTCTGGAGGAATGGCTGCTGATGGGATTTTTTTAATATTTCCCGGCCCTGTGTGTCCTCAAATGTGGCGGTGCGGCATTAACACAAGCTGACACCACAGATTAGCCACAGACATCAGGAATGCTGCGGCCTTTTTGTGCCACGTGGACTTTGGCCAAAAGAGCCTTTGGTTGCAATGCCCACAAAGACCTGCGAAAAACAAGTCCATGACAGAAAGACGCAGACTTCTCAGTGGGGCTGTCTTATGTTTAGCTAGCCAGCAAGGTAAAAACATGTGGTCAGTTTCAGTACAAAGGCAAGACTTAAAATACGAAAAATCGAACGTGCACTGTGGCTTTTTAAGACTTTATTAAACATGTCATCTCTAAAAGAGGAATTTGCTGTTCTTACCAGAGATGCTGAGAAGATGACAACAGGTGAACACAGTAGCTAAAACAGTATTCAGGGAAGATGGTTTTGATTCTCCTTTTGAAAAGGACACCATTTCAGTTGAGCCAAGTTTATTTAGATAAATGAAATAACAGCTCAGTTCTTACTGTCATGTAGTTTTTATGATTGGCATGTTCCTCATCAGTCTTCTCAGCAACATTAATATCGGTTTATGGCTGAGGGAAAACAGAACGGCTATTGTTCAGACAACTTCAAACTGTTACTTAATCACTTCATTTCAGAGTACTTTTTGTGCAGCACATTCAGCTTATGTGTAGTTCCACTAATTTTGATTCACTTGATGAGATTCATTTCTGTTTTCATTTTCTATGTAAACATCAGAAAGTTTGGAATATGTGGATTTAATGTGGAATCCATTAAACACCTGTAATTTCTGTGTATAAACTGCTGTTACTTTAATTCATATTGTTCATGCTGGTATCCTGCCTTTCCTCTCAGCAGTCTTACCCTCTGCATGGATCATTTCTTTATCATCATTCTCAGCAGGGGACTGGATTATTTGATGCTCAGAGATAGTATTTCATAACGGAGGTATTTTACTGCGCACAGGTCACGCTTCAAAAGTTCTTGAAGGATCACATTTATATATATATTTTCCATCTTCACATACCATTTCAGTGGAGTTCTGCATGATATGGGGCTAAAAAAAATAACGTAAGTTTAGGTCACATTTTTTTCTATCTACTGGACTCATTGTCTCACCGACTGTTTGCTTGTTTAAGCTCTTGAAAAAGTATGTATGAATAAACGGCTTACAATGAGCTGGTTTTAAAAATTTGGAAAAAATTGCCTCAGGTGGTAGCATCCATCAACGTGAAGCTTCTAGCCTTTTTTTTGTTCATGGCTGGAACACCAACCCAACAGTTAAGCAGGCAATGGAGAAAGCTCCTAAAGCCTGATTAGACACAGAGTGTGAGCAACAGGCAATCTGTTTGCATTGCTATAAATGGTGTGTAAATCTCTTTGACCTGCCTCTATGAATAATATTACAACTAATATCCAGAAAAAATCATAAGAATTATCAGAGGAATATGCACCAAACATCTGTGATTTGAGCCAATTCTTTGAAATGTTGTTTATACACAACATTTCAAAAGGTTACGCTTCTTCTGTATTAAACTTTAGTTTCCTCTCTCTGTTCTCGCGTCTTCTCTATTTTAAATGCTAGATTAATGAAACGATGGCATGAAAGTCTGTACTGTGCAACATTCACTAACTAAATTCCTTGATTTTTTCAGCCGACTGCAAATAAAAGCATGCAGAGTTTTAAAAATGGGTAACATCAAAATTATGAACCAGGTTTTTATATTGGCAGATATTTCAGCCGTGGCCGAGTTTGAATTAGATGCTTATATCAGGCTGTCATTCAGCTCACCAGGACCTTTTTGCAGAGACAAGTAAATATATTATGTGAGGTAGAGGCAAGCTGTTTTCAGACACCTTATTTTATCATGTCTTTTATTTCACACATGTATATGTCAGTCTTAATACTTTTCTGCTGATTTCAATCATGGACTGTATATAAAAGATGGACATAGCCACCATGACGTCACCCATGAATTGATGGAATCTGCATTTCGAGCCTGTTAGCCCTGTGACAAGCTGGCGACCTGTCCAGGGTACCCTGCCTCTCACCCTATGACAGCTGGGATAGGCTCCAGCCCCCATGCAACCCCGGAAAGGATAAGTGGAAGAAAATTGATGAATGCTTTCCTTACGCAGTATTATTAGAAGGCATAGCATACATTTTCATTGCTATGCAGATGATGCCCATCTTTATCTATTCATAAAGCCAGATGACACACACCAGTTAGTTAAACTGCAGGAACGTCTTAAAGACTTAAAGCAGAAAGCGAGTATTGACAGGGACTAGAAAGAGAGAGCATATTTCTCCCATATTTGCTTCTCTTCATTGGCTCCCTGGTAAATCCAAAATTGAATTTTAAATCCTTCTTACATACAAAGTCTCGAATAATCAGGCCCCATCTTATCTTAAAGACCTTATAGTACTGTATCACCTTCCTGGGGTATTTAAAAGTAGAATGGGAGGCAGAGCCTTCAGTTTTCAGGCCCCTGTTCTGTGGAAACAGCTCACAGTTTGGATTCGGGAGACAAACACCTTCTCTACTTTTGAGATTAGACTTAAAACTTTCTTTTTGATAAAGCTTAGAGTTAGGGCTTGGTCAGGTGACCCTTTACCCTCCCTTAGTTATGCTGCAATAGGCCTAGGCTACTGGGGCCCTCCCATGATGCACTGAGTGTTTCTTCTTCACTCACCTCTTTTTACTCTGTGTGTTTGTACACCACTCTGCATTTAATCATTAGTTATTATTAAACGCTGGCTCTCTTCCACAGTGTTTTATTTGACCAGGCCCCCTTCCACGCTCTTCTTTTCCCCTCACTCCCAACCAGTTGCAGCAGATGGCTGCCCCTTTCTGAGCCCGGTTCTGCTTGAGGGTTCTTCCTGTTAAAAGGGAGTTTTTCCTTCCCATTGTTGCCAAGTGCTAGCTCATAGGAGTCATCTGATTGTTGGCGTTTTCTCACTCTAAAATTGTTGGGTAAAGACCCTACAATATAAAGTGCCTTGAGGCAACTGTTGTTGTGATTTGGGGCTATATGAATAAAACTGAATTTAATCAAATCTCGATTTCCTGGAGCCAGAACATTTAGACAAGAGGATGGACTGCAAGTTGCAGCTTTGTTAACAAGCTGTAATTTAAGTTTTAGTGCAGACCACAGACAGAGATATCTGCTGATTAGTGTATATATTATTATTAGTGTATATATATATATATATATATACTTATAACTGAACATATATACCTGTATAACTGTATATATACAGTACTGTGCAA
>JAVDPK010000849.1:146799-187154 GCA_034780415.1 Cichlasoma orientale | reverse complement strand
CCCCGGTACAGGAGGTAGACACACCTGCTCCTGCTGCTGGAGCAACAGCAGCTACTGTAACAACCAGCAGACAAAGAGTGAGCTAGATTCAAGTCCTGCCTCTCATCTAGCGATCAGAGGGCATCTCAGGACTCAGAGTGCAGGAGTGAGGTCACATCATAAGGGGGAGAGCAGGAAATGGCCGGCGAAGGAAGATATAGAGCTGATACGACCGCAGTTACTGACATATTAACAGCTCACGGAAGACACGTATATTCATGCATTTAGAGATTTTTAGAAAAACATCTAAAACGATGAGATTTGTTCCAAGTGGAGAATATATGGTTTTATGACCTCTGCATTTAGAATATACCTCTGGGAAATGTTACCCGCTGTTTTTTTGTTTGTTTGTTTGTTTTTATTCTGAACCATAATCAAGCATCACTAAATCTGTTTTGATTAAATGAAAATCATGGATAGAGGACTGGTAAAAACACGTGCCTACAACTGTGAGTGAATGACAGCAATTGGGTGCAGCACACAGCGCTCAGCTTTACGCTAAACGTACTGACATAAAATAATGTGAATCAATTAAGTTGTCACTGAGAGAATCTGAAAGATATATATTTTGTCTTCTCAATGGTCAGCCAGTTTACAAGTCGCAGAAAATTTTTATAAATTAATAGAGGCAGAGAACGCTTCTTAACACACAAACATAAGTCAACTCTGCAATCACTCTACAACTAGTCAGTAGTGTTTTTGTTGCCTTCTTCCGTCTTGCCATCTATCTGATGTACTCCTCCTTTGCATGTTTGCGCTGAACAAGGTAAATACTGACACCATAACCTACTGCTACGAATCTGCCGCTCTCTGCAAGAATCCCCACTGAGCGGAGACGACGTCACATTACGGCATTTACATTTTAAAAACAAAAAAGTGAAAAACAAAAAGACATTTGCACTCTTTACCCACCCAGGAATAACACTTGAAAAGCTGATGTTTGTGGCTCTCAGAAAAAACATTTTTGATTGAAAGGTAGAGGTCTTTTTCTAGACCTCTTTTGAACAACCTTAAACGACGTCCCTTTGAATATTTTATTCACTAGATTTCCAACCAGAAGCCAATCCCTGTGGACTGGTTAACCCAGACAGAGATAATTCATTAAACTCATCCACACCTTCCCAGTGCGAGAGACCTTAGTTCACCCAGCAGGGTTGAACCTAGACCCCCTCCAGCTGTGAGGCAACCACACTAACCACTGCACCACGGTGCCAAGTGTGTAGGTGCAATATATACATCAGACACAACTGTGAATGTGTAACATTCACAGAAATCTACTAAATGTGCTAAAATAATTTGTTAATAGCACGGCTACATTCAAGGCCAGATATAGCCCAAACATGAATATATAGTCTATTTTCACTAAAGGCACCTATAAATATAGATTTACAGTGAGGGAAAAAAAAAGGAAATCATTTAATATTTGGTTTAAAAGTGAGCTACATTTAGCATCTAGATGAAAGCTAGGCATATACAGAATATATCCAGGTTATTATAGCCTATAGTGCATGTACAGTATGTGTATCCTACTGCAATTATACATATTGTTTTAAAGACACTGCCATTGAAACAACTGCTAGGTTCAATCTAGACAGCTACAGACGTTTCACTGCTGAGTTAAATTTTTAAAATGATTGAATCCTCGATAGCTGTGTGCCATTTAGATGTCTTTTAGACTTGCAATGAACAGAAAATTACTCAGTAGGTTTATTTGTATAGAGACGTCTTTTCACCATTCTGCCTTCAACCAAGTTTGAATATGAAGGAACGTCTTTTTCTAAGTGTCGTTTTTTCTCTTCATCCTATAGAAACTACTCTTACCTTTCATGTTTCAAAGTTGTTGAGACGTCTGGCAATGTTGTCTTTTCAACACCTTTTCAACAATTTTATGCTGGGCGGGATGTGATCATATTTGCATGGCTATATTTAGTCCAACAGGCGCTCGTCTTGGAATAAATTTGGATCAAATCTGATGGGTCTGGACACTCAAGCCCAATTCTCAATAGCTATTTTTGGGCCAAATGAAGGCCATGACTGGCTGATCAGATTTAGCCCAGAAAACAACATCCTTGCGCATCTGGTGGTAGACACATAGGTAATCACAGTGTTAAGATGATGTACTTCTGAGAATAAAAGTGTTTTCTCTTCCTAAAGTGACCCCAAAAGTACAACAGATATAAACAAACCATTACAGCAAAAACTTCTCAATGTGATGATATGGAGCTGTGTGCAGCAGTGGCAATTAAAGCTCACACAGATTCAAGTTAAAGATAAAACATCTTAAATCAGCAAGTCAGATTTTACTCTACAGACTAGTTAATTATTTATTAGCAAGCTCTGCTTCTTTACCCTCATAGAAACTTGGCTAACTTGCATTACATGCTGCTTACATCCTTTCTTACAGCTTCATCCCTGCACAGGAAACCGAAACCAGGCTGAGGACAAAAGCTCTCAATAAGATATGAAGTGCGTGACGATGCAAATGAGTTGCACATTTACAGAAGTCATTGCTCATTAAGAGTGTTTGACCACATAGTAAAAATGCCTGATTTAATGAATCTCTAAATTCCTCAAGGATGCTGGTTGTACCAAAAAAAAAAAAAAAAACAAAAATGCAGCTGTTTGTGTTTGAAATGGTGAAAGATGCCTTCAAATGAAAGTTCAGAAAAAGAATCGGAGCTCAAAGCAACCTGTCCTTCAAGCACATAATCACATCCCATCCAGGCTAATGAAAGAATGAGGACAAAACATCAAACGGTATCCCTGTTCAAATGCTGCTGAAGCTCCCTGAAAAAACTTACAGCAACTTGAGTGTGAAGAGGAGGAAGGAGATATGCAAAGGGGTACATGCTCCAAGTATGGATAAAAGGAGAAGAGAAATGAAGCCGTTACCGCGTTCATCGATCGACTGCGCAAACAGACACACCTCTGTGCACATTTCGACACACAGGACGGTAGTTATAGGCAAAATATAAGCACGAGAGGGCTACATGTTAGCCCCCAGCAGTTTCAGACCTGAAGCTGTCCCACATGCAGTACAGCACCAAAAACAGACCAGTAATGCCACAAGCATCCGACTCTCCAATCACACCCATGAAGAAACAGAACAAACTACGTAAAAGCTTTTTAATGCAACTGCGTGCCCCTACAATCGTCCATAGCTGATGAGGGTGGCACCCTGTGACATCCACGCGAGGGTGTCTCGTGATTCTCACTCGACTATGTAATACTGCGCATTATCTTTTACTCGCTTGTAAGAAGAAGGTAAAAAAAAAAAATGGAGCTGAATGCATGTAAGTACAGATGATATAATAGAAAAAGAAAGATGATTATTTTCATGAGGTCAAACACAAGTGTACTGAGCTTTCAGAGTCACGCTCTCACTAGTACTTTGTGCTGCTCTCAAGATATGGCATGAAGAGCCCGTGAACACAGTAGTGGCAATAAAATATGCTAAAGCACTGACTGTCATTCCACTAAAAGGGCATTTTGCACTTTGCAGCCCATGTTACGCTGTGTGTATTACATTTTTTCCCTGCTGCATATACATTACATTTATTTTGTAACCATCGTGTTTCTTTAAATGTATGACACTACGGTTCATGCAGCAGTCTTTTACAGTGAGGTGCGGTGCTTGTGTCTATGCTAGCACGTGTAATATTAGTCACTGAGGGTGTAACCTAAGTCACAAATTCCTCATTCATTCATTGTACCGAGGATTTTGTAAATGGGAGTGTTTTCACCATGTCACCCCACCTCATCTGGACATGTCTCCACATCAGTCACATGTCTTTTATACCCACATTCCTCTATCCACCCCCCCCCCACCCCCAACTAGTGCCCCTCACACACTGTGCCTGCCTCTGGCTCTCAGACTCTCAATGTCCTGAAAGAAACCCAATGTTCTCACTTTTCGTTCCCCTCGATCTCTATTTTTGCTTTGGGAGTGAATCGAATGAATATTCTGTCGCTGTGTCTAGCTTTAAAAAAAACAAACAAAAAAAAATATCTGTTCCTTCTTCAGCACGCTTCGTGTCTTTCCGCCATGTTAAGCCTTTTCCTTTTTTTGTTCTGAGTTAGAGATGTGTGAGTGCCCCTCGCAGCTCCCAAGAACCCAACCCGTGCACATCACAGCAAAACGTCACAAGTTAGGGTCTCAGGGAATGAGAGAGGTACAGATTGCTTTTTGTCTGGCCTTTCCTATGCAGCATACAGTAGATCATCTGCTGCACGAGCACTGTGGCTGAGGCTGAAACAGCTCCCTCTATCCCTGGATTTATGCTGTGCTGTACCTTAAGTCTCAGCTTTGCTTTGCTGTCACATACACCCAGAGAGAAAACACTTTGCTATCACTATTCACAAGGACAGCTCTGCCCCAGAATTTTTTGGCCTTGCCGTCACAACCTGACCAAACCCAGTATAATAATCCGTGTAAAACGTCTTTAATTATATTTTTTTTTACTCAAAATGCCAAAATCCCGCACCGTGAACACATACAGCAGTACCAGCCAGACAAATACAGCAGCAGAGACTGAAAATTGACGCCACGGTCTCACGCTGATAAAAATACATCCTTAACACCAAGAAAGCCCAAGCTCCTTACCACTTATTCCCTCTATGTCAATGAGATCTCGTGATATGCCAGACTTGTCAGTCCTCTGAGACCGCACCTGTCAATCATGTCGCTTTGACTTTATGGAGGGAAAGCTCATTCGTCAGGTCGCAGAATAAAATCTGACTACCCATAAGATGAAGAGGAGGAGGAATAAGAGGTTGGGAGGAGCGGTAAGATGAGATGTAAGGAAGGAGAAAGGAAAAGAAGAAAACTCACCCAGCTGACCGAGGTGGTGGAGGCTGCCGCAGTCTTCTCTGTATGAATATGCCGGTCAGCCTAGCAAAGGAAGAGAGGATGGAGCCAGACAAATATTCAAGAGAGGGGTGGGGGGGGAAGGAACGCTGGAGAGAAGAGTAGAGGAAGATTTTAGTGCTCAGGCTTTGTTGAATGGATAATTCGGACTAGCACACGAGGCTGCTCTAGCAGATTGCTGCCGTCTAGCCGTCTGCTGCTCAGACATGCAAGACTGTACCATGTGCAGCCAAAGAGAGAGACATGGAGAGAGAGATGGAAGGGAAGGCAGGTGTTAGGTTAAAGGTTTAAAGGAGGTGAACAGAGAGAAAGAAAAAAAAAAGCAAAGATGGAGACGTTTAAATAGAGAAGTAGTAAAGATGACTGACAACAATACATTGATAAAGCATGGGGGGGTGGGAATCCACTCTATCAACACAAAAACAATGCATGAAATAAAAACCTAAGAATGAAAATAAATAAATAAATCCAGCATAGTGGTGTCCAACAGTAAAATGGCAAAAATAAATAGCAAAAAAAAAGCAATGCCCATCAATGCTACACATGTATGAAGACTAATAGAAGAGAATAAGAGCAAATGACAGCAAGCCATAAAGAGAAAAATAGGACAGAAGAGTGTGATAAAGTAAAATTTAACCCCCTAGATACTTGATTTGACTAAAAAGAAATCCACTGCACTAAAGTACACATTCATGCCCCAATAATGTACAATCTCAGCATCCCCCAAAGCTCCCTTATATGAGCTTTACATGAGACCTTAAAAGCAAAACAAAAGGCTGTTCAGGTTACCATCAGAATTTGGCAGATGTGGTTAATAGCTGTGAAAAAAGAAAAAAAAAAAAGTCTGAGACAGAGAGTGCCAAAACAGCGACAGGAGTGAATAATAGGAAAAAATGTGTAACGCCTGTTGCTGTAGTCCCTCTGCCCACAGCTACTCAGCCCTTTCTCCATGTGACACTATTACCCATCTTTTTCTTCCTCTGTCTGTCTGTCTGCCTGCCGTCTGTCTGTCCGTCTCTTAGCTCCATCTGTCTCACATTTTCTTTCTGCTCTTGATTGGTGCTTTAGTTTTGCTATATCACACCTCTCAGTCTGTGTCCGTGCCTCTATTTCCTTTCCCTCCTCTGCCTTACATGCTTCATAGATTGCAGGCTCAAGTCCCCAGGGCAAAAAAAACTGAGGAGCCTCTGTCTGTTACATATAGCATCTAAACAGCATTAGCAGGGTGGGAAAAGAGAAATAAATATCATCCATTCATTCCCTCCCACAGCTGAAATTACTCAGACAAAAGGCCTACTATATGGACAGAAGCAGAGATAAGGAAAGGTAGAGAGATGAGGGAGAAAGAGAACAAAAGCATACAGTAGCACAAGAGAGCAGGCAAAGACAGTCAAATAGGAAGTCACATTTTTATCTTACAATGTCTGTTTCAAGCTCCTTTTCATATAAGAAAAAAAATTCCTCCTCCAGTAGCAAGTCCAGTATTCTGTTCCTGTGTCTCTCGCCCTCTGTGTCTGTGAGTGACTGGGTATTACAGCGTGCGTTTCATGGAGAAAAGGAGGGTGGGAACAAGAGAAAAGGAGGGAGCAAGAGAGAGTGAACGCACCAGTTCGGGGAGCTTCAAAGGAAATGTAACTGGAAGCCTGGTAGTGTGGTGGTCTTATATTTTATCAGTATTAGTCACTGTAAAGCAGTGGAAAAGGCTTGTAAAAAAGACACGAGACAAGATGGTAGGAAACCGAGACAAATGGGGAGCAGAGGGAATTACCAGGGTTCTTCTGACGGACAGCGCACAATAGGCTGAGATCAGTGACAGCAGAAAAATGGCCTGTGTGGTCCCAAGATTATCACCCCCTTTCCCTGTGCTGCTTTAAATAGGTCTCGCTTTTATTTTAAAGTCAATTTAAAAATAATTAATCAGCCAGACAGTTCTAACTCCTCCAGTTCTCATTTACATTTTGCTCTTTTTTTTTTCTGGCTTGAGTATCATTAGGGCCTTGTTCTTTTTTTTTTTTAAATCGACTTCACTTTAAGGCAAACGCATCTCTCCAGCTTACGGACATCACATGTTATGATGTCTGAAGACATCACGTGCACTTCCGTGCAGCAAAGAGTCCCTTCATTTATCCTCAGTTTTACTTTCACCTTCTCTCCACACACTAACATTAGAACAGTCAAACAGGACTATTTATAGAAATTTCCATTGAAGACAAAAAAACCTGCATTTAGATTCCACAGTGAGGGTGGGCTGTGTGTGTGCCGGGTGGGGGGTCAGTAGGGAGAGCTCCTTTATGCCTCCTGCTGTATAATGTAATGCACTGCCACATGGCAACAACAAACCACTGCACACAGAAAGAAGTGTGAATACGCTTTCTTAGAACAAGGGCAAACAACAACAACAAAAAAAGAAGTATGCAGGATAATTATACCCAGAGAAAAGCCCAGCAGCCGATTCACTCTGTATCTACTGTAACTCAATGCTCGCAAAAGCTGCCCCGTACCAAGGGCCCCTTCTTCATTCTGGCCCAAAGAGCTCCTTACCCCACCTCTATCGAACCCGGTGGCCTTGGGACAGAGAGCATAGAGTTTAAGTGGAAACAGTCTTTCATCACCATGACACTCCCTGCTCTACACATCTGCACACAGCAGCATACCGCACCACAGGAGTAAGATACCATCTCTAATGTAAAAGACTGCATCCAGACTCTTGATATTTATTGATGTTCAGGCTTTTTAAAAAAAAAAAAAAAGTGTAAAGAAAAAATACTAATGACAGCACAACTAAAAATTTTATTTTTGTAACTAGTCATTTGACTGATAAAGAGCCATACTACTTAAATACCCACCAAACAAGAAGAGCACTCTTTACATTGGTTTCATGTATATTCACATTAGGCACCCAAAACTAAATTTCCAGCACCTTAAAGTGGGAGTTTTAAAAAAAATGTAGTATCCAACAGAGATCAAAAGTATGCAGCAAAAATATGTCTGAGGAGCAGCTAAAGGTCACACGGTCTGACACGAAGCCCAAGAAATTCATTTGAATACAGCCAAAATTAACTAAAAAAAAAAAATTCTGTGTATTTTAAATTGCAGTCAGGAAGTTAGATAATTTCAGGGGCCTGTGGTTTTCTTGGTTTGAAGCAGTGAAAGTTGTTACTGGCTGTTTTGATCACAGCAGTGTCTTTACCACATAGCTGTGAAGAGGAAGTATATCGTTTTGGTTAAGTGAAAATGAACTTTGTACATAATTGGCCGCCAAGACCGTGTTCTTCCCCCTGCGGCTGTATGGTGTTTCCCTTCAGTGGCATCTCCTTCATTAAGAGCGTCCCACAAACCTCGCTGCAGCAGCACGCTGGTGCTTTTCCCATATTTTGAAATGACCCCCAACCCCCAAAAAAAAAAAAAAAAAAACCTTCTCTAGTGATTGTTTTAATATCGTTTTCCAAATGTCAAATGAGATGTAATCTTTGCCATTTTCATGCAAGTCTGTGCAAAATATATCCCTTCCCACACCCTGCTTAAAACAAACAAAAACAGACACTTTAAATGAAAGAAATGGCGTAAATTCCAACGTTTTAAGTAAGAGATACACAACCACCAAGAAACTGTATTTACAACCAGGCGATTAACAAAAACATTGCACAAACATTGCACAGATGTTGCTGTTTATGAAATTATCCATCAAGGTACAGAGTGTGTGGTGTTTCCTCAGGGAAAGCTAGGAGGCTGTACAGTTATCTCCTGTGGTGTCACTCTGAACTATACAACCTACTACCTCAACCTGCGGAACACTGGAGGAAGCTGCAGCATGGCTGCCTTGTAGGGGCGGGTGAGCAGTTCAAACCTACCGTTCTACGTGTAATTTTATTTCACCATAAACTAAAGAAAGATTTCACTATTAAGTTGTCCTGCTCACTTTAATTGCAACACTGACCTACAGGCCAAAGATATTATGTCATGTGCAATGTTCTGACATACCGTCATTTAGCCCAACCCACTGACTTTGGGTGGGGTCACTGCATCGAGGCGGCACACGTGGGATAAGTTTGGTGGAGAATATCCTGTATCCCAAGATACAGAATCACACAGGGTCGGAGCTGTTCGACTGCGGGAATCAAGGGAATAAGAAATGCCACTCTTTATGCTATCCAGTCAAAACCTGTTTCAAAAATAATTCCAGTGAACTAGTCATCTCTCTTACAAGCACTGGGCAGATGCTGTATTTGCCATGAAGACACATACCTATAGATACGAGCTTGTGCAGCCAGTCACCACAAGTTCGGATCTACGGGTTCGTGGCAGCTGGCATTAAACACTTTAAGGGCAGATAAGAAAGAGGAAAAAACAAAAAACATTAAAACAAACAAGTCGTTCTACTGTCTGAACCTTTCAGCCCCACTGATTCATCACCCACCTCTGACTGGGTGTTCAAACCACAATGGACAACACTGTAATGCTGCTAAGGTTCAACATGACAGCTTTCACTGCATGTAGGTCTGTTTAAAACTAAAGCAAGTAACAAGTTAAAGAGTTCAGTCCATTTCAACTTTTATAATATTTAAGGAATAAATCACCGTAGCACAGACAGAAAAACAGAATATTGAGCCTTTCATGTATTTTTTTTAATATATTATATTTATTAAGATTGTTTCAATGTGGCTATACAATGTGTGTCCTTTAAGAATGTAATAGAGATGAGCGTGAAAAAAGGCCATGGTACACAGAATAGGCCAGAGCACATGACTGTTGTGGTGTTTGTGTTTAAATCACTGATCACATTCTTGTGAGACATAATTTTGAAATGTCAGAACAATATGCTGCATGTAGTTTTATATCTGAACACAAAAATGCCCATTATTAATAAATATAATGAATTTGTACTGAATAAAATGACATTTTACGCTGCACGACTTTTTATGAAATAGCACTCTATGATTAAAATGAAAAACAAGTACCACGTCACCAACAGAGGAGCAAAAGCAAATCCTGCAACATGTCCAGCACATGCAGTTATGTATTCTTAACTAAGACAAAATAAGACTATGAAATCTAAAAATTGAATCGCTCCGTTGCCGAATACAAATATTATCCCTTTTTAAATTGTGAAAATAAAAGTGATTTTTCTGTGCAATAATTAAATTCCATAATGCAATTCTCTGAACCTCAGCATCAGCCATAAAGCTAAGAAACATTTTTAAAGAGAAATCAAATAGCGAACGCCATGAAAAAATAAGCAAAGTGAAAAGAAATCAGGTACGCATCACACTGTGTGGGTTAGAGGCTATTTTGAACCACTCCAACAGAAAGAAAACTGTTAGTTTCGTAAATCGCCAACATACCAGTAGGGTATAAGCTGGACCTGATGGTCAAACGTCCTCTACACTCAGATGAAGTCAGGCTCAAAGGAGGTGTGCAGGCCAACGCTTTAGCAGAAATCAAGAAACCTAAAATTGGAAAACAAACAAACAAAAAAAAAAAAAAACAGAATGCAAATCATCACAAACTGATTGGGAACAGAGCAGCAAGTCTAACATTCACAGAGAATACACCCGTTCACACATATTCCCAAAACCACACAAACACGTGGTGATCCAAGCACACCCTTAAAACACAAACGACTAAAAACTGTAAGAAGCACAACAACAATAACACTAATAGTAGAAAAAAACGCTAAATAACGACCAAAAGTAAGAAGAAAACATCCCCTGGTTCTCTCCTAGTTACGCACTCATAACCCGTTGTCCAGTCCCCATTTTCCGGGGTACAAAAACCTCAAATCGGCTTTAAAAAAAAAAAAAAAAAAAAAACAAAAAAAAAAAAAAAGGTACGGCAAGAGAGAAATGGCAAAAGGTTGAATGCGGTAAGATGTGGATGAGGAGGAGTCGCAGCGCAGGGCTGGCTACAGAGAAAGTGGAATTTCTGACCAAGCAAAGGAAAGGGTGGTGTTTTCTTTTTTTTTGGTGCTTCATTCTGCTTGGCTTTTTTGGATCCCAGCAGGATCCTTGGCTGCTGCTCTGTCTCTTCTTAGTGCTGCCAAAATTTGGACATATCCCTTTGTCTTGAACTCTGCTACATAAAAATCAAATTGAGAGATGAGAAAACATGACTTAAAAAAGAAAGAGGGAAAGAACCGGCCAACAAAAACTACAGCGCAAGTTAGTAAAGAAAAGGAAACAGCATGAGTGAAAAGTGCACAGCAAAGAGGAGAGAAGCTTAGCAGCTGAATGCAAGGGAAACAAAAAAATTCATTAAAAAATAAAAAGTCGAAATGGACGGAATTTTTCGCGTCAGAATTTTTTCTCTGCAAACATAAAATCTCCCAAGTGCAAGCTGCAAAGTGTGTCTTCTCTGCTGCTACAACACAGCAGCCGAAACCTTTCTAAAGCTATGCCACGTAGTGAGAGAGGGAGAGAGAAAGCAGCCACTTTTTGCTCTCTCCAAAATGGCTGAGGGCCGGGAGAAAGCAGCTATGAGCAGAGAGGAAGAGAGGTGCTCCCCGTCCTGCACAGGGGTGGGCTGGGCGATTCAGCGAGCATCTCTCCCTCGTTTCCCTTCTCTTCACTCATGCCCTTTGTCCCGTTAGCCGTCTTTCAGACCGGACGAATGGTGTACGGCTGTGCTGTGAGTCCATAGGAAACTCTTTTTGGGCCACCGTGGGGTGGGGAAAGCTACAACTGTAAATGAGTGAGGTTCATGTGGTTTACGGGTCGTCTTGCACATGCTCAAATCCTGATGCTCTGCAAGTTTTTTTTTTTTTGTTTGTTTTGTTTTTTTAAATGTGAACCAAATGCTTCACAGGACAGGTGACTTTTGCTCAACCCGATTTTCTATTTAAAAATTATTTACCAATTATCATTAATGTGTACTATATAAAAACTGAGTAATCTTTATCTTACATGTTATTACGTTATCGTTACCTTATGTTTGGCTATTACAATAAATGTTCTCACTTTTATGTCTTATATTGCCATATAGCCCTGAACTGCATACATTAAAAACAGACACACGTCACTGATTTTCCTGATCGGTCTCCTCTCGTGATCGTCTATTTGAACTCAGACTCAGCACCACTCCTGACGTCACAACAGTACAGTAGTGAAGCAGCATGGCAGCCGCAGTCAGTTGTACTACATTTTCAACAGTGTATTTCTAGTGGAGTATCTGAAGGCTGTTCATTGGCTCTTTGCCGTCATGATGCACATGAAGCTCTACACATCTGAGATGAAGCCAAAATTCTACTAGAAACATTCAAAGGGGCAAGGGATTTTATTTTCCAGACATCATATTTAATAATCAAATTAGCGTATTTCAATCAAATTATATTATTTTTTCCTTGGTTAAAAAAAACAAAAACAAAAAAACAACCTATAAATCTATACACTTCATCCTGTTGTTTTAGAGCAATAAATAAAGTATACAGATGTAGGTCTTTATTGGCTTCACACCAAACATTAATCATATACTGTATATAAATATATCCAACATGAATCTGAGGAATTGACCTACCAGTGAGGCAGGAAGAACCTACCACCAACACTGGAAGAACTGTTTCAGATTTTAAAATGGCTTCCCACACTCTTGTTCGGTTGAACTGTCTTACCAATAAGCAACCACCCAACTAAAGTTTCCTAAAGCAAGAGATTAAAAAACAAAGAAAAGGATGCTGCTGCATCTGACCCTTGCCTCTACAGAATAAGCTAATTTATAAGCAAAATTTAATCTGTCAAAAATTGCACAGGAAGCCTCAGAATGTTTTTTTTTTTTTAAATAAATAAAAAAAAAAAAAAAAAAAAAACTACCTTCACACAGATCCCCTCCATGCATATCAGCTTGTTAGTGTTATGAAAAAGGACAAATGTTGGGTTCAGGATATTAACTGCCCTGGATACTAGTTTTGCCACAGCATGCCAATGGGCTGCTGTCTGCTCCATGGTCACCACTTGAATCTAAATGAACAGATTTGACTTTCAGGATATTGCCAAGAACCCTGTCACGGTGCCGACACAGAGAAGGGCCTCTCCAAAAACAGAAGGTTGAAGAAAACAGAGCGACCGACATGGGCATAACCCCAAACCTCTAACAAGGTAACCCCTTAAAGCCACTCTCAGAGCCTGGGAAAGTGGGGAAGAGAAAGAGGACTGCCAACAATGGGCAAAAATCATTACCAACATTTTTCATATGGTAACATTATGTCAGTGAATGCAGTGACAATTAAGCTTCAGAATCCAGATCTTAGACACATAGATTAGAACTGCACTTCATTGTTTTAATTAGACTCTGACCTTTTTACTGACTCTGATATTATGCATCCTCATTACTGTCCTGCAGCAACGGTCTCTCAGTAGCCTCCTTGGATGCTATACATCCACCCAACTTCTCTTTTACACTCTAGGAATGAGGCTTTTATTAAAACATGATGACCTTTTCAAATAATCTGATGTGATGACACCTTTGCTGTAATTCTTGATATCCACTGGACTTAAAACACTATTCAACATTATTACTGGGGTGTCACTACTGCACTTCCAGGATTATTCAGGCAAAACCTCACAGAGGTCGTCTTTCTGTACTTTTAGTGTGTTTTTTTTTTTTATTTTAAGACAAGCACTTAATAGGCTGCTGGAGTTTAATCTCATTACCAGATTAAAGTATAAAACACCTTAAATGCATTCATATTTCTGCATCACAGGAGGTATTTATTTCTCAGATTTTACGTTTATAGCACTCAGCACTATAATGCAGTATTTAAACTGTTTATCCATCCTTGTTATAAAACAAAATGTTTCAAATAAACTGTAATATTTATATTTGGAAAGAACGCAGCGATGAGAACATTGAAACCTGAACAATAGTGCCGCTACTTTTAAATTCATTACAGTGGATTGAGATGTAAACATGAATCTAATCAGGGCTTAATATATTATTTATAATATGTTTAATCCATTTAAATGCTTAGAAGAAAAAGAAATATATACTGTATATTGTTCTAATATTGATATGTGGAAGATTGTAGGAAAGGCAACATGAATAATTTACTCTCACTTGTTTTATTCCTTCATTGGTAAATGTCTAACCATGTTAAGGCTATGATTCACAGTTGAGTCACAGCTGCGTCTGTAATGCAGTAAGTTTCTAAACTATACATCACCCTGGGTCACTCCTGTTACTGGTACTAAGTGACTTCTTGGCAGCTAGCGCTTCCCACCATAAAAGGATGGTCCAGTGATGTCAGACATGATTCTTGCCTAATGGCATTATACATACTACTAATCCATTCATGAGTACCTACAAAAGTATAAATCCCAAGGTGCCGGCACCTCAAATGGGTGATTTTAATTGTATGGCTACTGCAGTCAAAATGTTAAATAAGCAGCCACACACAGTTTCTGATGAACTTGCACAAACCCTGCAGTTAACACCTGTGAAATCCACCAGGAAAAAGTAAAAGAAAAAGAACCTGCTGGGCAGCATTTGTATTTTGGTTTAGTATAATCTCGTTAAATAACGCCACAGAACATAATGAGGTTAATCACAACTCCTAATTATATACATTCATGACAATCTAATGTTTAAGACCTGAACATTTGTCCTTTTTTTATTATTATTATTGCTGGTCAGTTAGACTAAAAGCAGACAAGGACATTAGATATACCCATCTGTCTGCCAGACCGGGACAGAAAAACAAAAGGAAGCTGATAAAATAACTTAATAACTTCATGATTACAGATGTGCAGACGCCTACAGGATTTCTCGTACATAATATAACGTATTTTAAATGACGGTTTGACAACATTTGCTTTGACAAATACGGCTGATTCAACTCAGTACTCAAAAACATTAACTGTTTATTCTCTGTTTCAGTTTTTCACGTGTGGTATTCAGCAATATCTGCCCACTTGACTTCATTAGGATGTATATTTCAGGCATCCGTGAGGACAGCCTTCATGGAGAATTCATGCTCACATTCAACCCAGTGCAGCAGAATGAATGAGGAAAAGGGACACTCAAAGTAAATTCACACAGGAGAAAGCACCAGTGGCATACATGAGACAGCAGCAATATTTTTTACTATACATTTTCATTCACACTTGTACATCTTTGCTTCTGTATGTTTCAGTCCAATTTTTATACCCCCCCCTCCTTTCATCTCACCCATTTCTTTCAATTGCTTGTCCCTCACTGTTCCCTCCTCTTGCTTCCCCCATCAAATATTCTGCTCACGCACAACTGCGGCACCCTTTCTCCAGTCCTCCCCATTAATCCACACCACAGACATCTTGGCCCACTGTCTCGTCTCTCTGTCAATGTGCACTCAAAAGTCTCAAAGTCTGGGCCATTTCAGCAGAAAGTGCCTGGCGGTTTTTCACAGGCTATGAGGCCTACTGTTGAGCATGCTTTTTACTGTACAGGGTACTGCGCAGACAGTGGGACATCAAGCGCTCCCCCTCTCTAAATACGTTAGAAAATGTAGACAAAATCTTTTTCACATAGTGACAGCACGGGTCATATCAGGACAGGCAGCTCCAAACCTAACATTCACCACACAAATAAAGTATCTACTTTCATCACCACAAAGAACTAATCGCTTGCTGCAGACATGTCCGGCCAGTCTGTGACATGTGGCTTGCTCTGCCCTGTTTAGGTTTGGCCAGTCTAACACACTGAAGACGTTAGCAATAGGTCAGAAAACAATTAAACTGTTGTCACTGGACACAACTTTATCTTGAGCCTAACAGTCTTTCTGACACTACAAAAAGTTCTCTCATTTGTTTACCTTTATCGTCTTCATAGTGTGAATCATTTTTAAAAAAAAAAAAAGTTAATTTGCACTTCAGTTTCCACTTAACACATGTAAATCAATGCAGATTATAAACTAAGAGCCTTTGAAATATGACATTTCCTCATTCGGTGTTATTTTAATTTTAATAAAAAGGTTTTGGCAGAACCTCAGCTGGAGTAATCGTGGTTGTACACCAGTGTTTCACCACTGCACACATCAGCCAAAGTAGAACTGAAAAACATGGTTTCCACTTAATGTGACACACTGCTTCTTAAAGATGACGTGCAGGAAGGGAAAAAAAAACATAGCAAGCACAATGGCATAGCAGGGGTAAAGGCTGTAGGAAGAAGAAAAAGATGTAATTACTCTATTAATTACTTAATTTCTATTCATCTGAAGGATCCACTGACTTGAACTAATCACTTTAAGAAAGCAGCCAAATGCTCAATATTAACACATCTTCTGTGACAGGAAGAAGAGTGTGGGGTGTATGAGGGGGGTGAAGAAATGCAAAGATTTACAGGGAAATTAAAGAAATCTATTGCCTTTAGATCCGCAAAGGAAGCAGCTCAACATGGACAACATCAAGGATAGAAACTCTTGGAGTCTAATTTCTTTTTTGCTTTGTGGAGTGCACTTGTTCTTCCCTTAAAAGTCTACTTTTAACTGGCAGCGCACTGAAGCAAAATGAAGACGGATAGAAACAGCATTTTGAGATATTCCAGAGTATAAAAACCCTGGCTGGATATTGAGTTTACCCCCTCCATCCTCATTTTTCTGAAATAAGGGCTCAAGTTAGATTTTACAGCAGAGCTTAGAAATAGTACACAGCCCCTCATCAGCCACCCTCCTCTTTTGCCGTTTCTTTCTTTCTCTCACCCTCCACTCCTGCCGTTTCAGACCCTCATTTCCCTGCCCTCCTTCCCTCCCTCCCCTCTCTCTCTCATTCATTCAGTTTAATTTTGAACTCTGCACTGGGAGACAGGCAAAGAGGGTAGCTCCATGGTTACCTGGCACCAGGCCATCTCATTACACTGCCAATTGATTCTGGCCTGCCGCCATGTCCGCTGCCTACCTCCCCCACACCCCACACCATTTCTGCACCCCAGACTGTCTGCAAAGGAGATTTCTGAACACACAGGACAGAACGGGACAAACAGCTTCACTTACGCACATCAAACTTAGCTCGCATGCATGCACCGCTGCACGCAAGAATACAGCGTACAAATAAATCCAATACCTACTTACACACAGAGCAACCTAAAGATGTGAAAAATGCGCGTGTATGTTTAAATATTCGTATAACCGCCACACAATGTAAAAGTCAGAGCAGCTATCAACAACAAAAAAATCCAAATCATAATCTCATTACTAATTAAATTTTTAAATCTGTGTCACTAAGGACTAAATATGGATCTTTATCTTTAGCTAATCATAGAATCTTCTTTATAAATTCGAATGTTCTCAGATAGAAAGACGTGTGACGAAGTGTGAGGGAGTAAAATCCAAATTATTCACAATAATTTTTAACCATCAGGAGCAATACCACAAATTCTAAAAGTATATGATCGTAGCTCTGGGGGGAAAAAAAAAAAAAAACGGAAGCTCAAATGTTCAAAAAAAAAAAGTAGGAAAATATAGTGTTCAAATCAGGCTAACAAAACATTTAACAGCAAAAAGTGTTGTTTGAAACACTGGGGTGGGTGAATTCACCATGGCCGTTCTTGTCTTGCAAGAATGAAAGTGTGATATTTCTGACACTTCATTTTTATGCTCAGTTCAGTCAGTGGAAAGCTAGAGCAAACCTCTTCCTTTAAAGCAAGCATATGTATTTAGGTATATACTATAACCAAAGCAAAATCAAATGACTTCTATTTTTGTAACTGTATTAAATGTCTATGTATTTGTTTATGTAACCTTGTCTGTCAGATATTTGATTTGTCTACCTGGTATTTCTATTTTTTCTTGACGATCATCAGTGTTGCTTGATTTTAAATCTCACTCATTTGCATTTTATCATTTGAAGAAATTTTCCATGAACTATGTTTACTGGTTAATGCAATACTGGTCACAGTACAGCAAGCCGGACCAATCCAATAGGATGGGCCTATAGATTATAAAAACTTAGGCATGAGAGCGCCTGTGGCGTCACCAATAAATTTGTGAATGGGCGTGTCAAAGCCTTCATTTGGGTTTAGTAGTTTCTGCAAACGTCTTTTATTTTCAGGATTCTGAACTGCACACCATGGAGTCCTTCTCTTTTCAAGCATTGCGAATGCTTGTTTGTTTGGCTACTTACATCTGAGACATATACAGCATCACTACATTAAATTGTCTCAACTTGAACACTGGTGCCAAAGATACAAAGTCTTCCACAAAGACTGCATCTAGAATCACATGTTCCTCCACAACACAAACACTGGCGTATTGACAGGTATGCCAGCACGAGCACAATACTAACCACGCTCCTCTGAGGCACCTCTGAGCACTTGGTTCATCTGAGGAACAGAATTTCAACACAAGTGCAAGTTCTCACACAACTGTTGCTGACTTTTAAATGCTATCCCTTATTAGGATACATTTAACAAACACTGCAAAATATCATAGTTAAAAGTCTCAGACAACCACATTTTACAGCAGTTTTAGACCAAACAGTAACCTTACAGGGTGATCCAAATATGTAAAAGCAGCTGCTTCAAATAATTTTGTGTAGCTTGGAGCCAAAGAAGTCAGGATCGATGTTTAACGACTCATCCTGCCCTGTGAGAGTTTCAGTGGCAGCGAGTGTGCTGGCAGTTTCACTGCTGAGACTTTGTCATACACAGCATCTGTCTAGGTGTGACTCAGTCGTAGCTTGCTGTTTCTTCTGCTACTGCTGGCAGATGCCAGGGTCATGGCTTCTTGCTCATCAGGGATTTGAAGGGATCAGGAGTCACTGAGATCATAGAGCCATATGACAGTGTGTCTACTGTGCCTTCAGTACACCCATATTTAATAGCCATTCATTCATGTCCTAGTTTAAAATGTGAGAGTGTGATTGTGGTTGTTTTGTATTGAACAATAGTTCATCTGAAGATGACAGTTGTCGGATAGGTGATTAGTAACTGGTTTCTAGCCTTCTGGATTTTATAGCTACATCCAGTATAAATAGCTACATCTCTAAACATGGGTGTAGCTAAAGCAGTTAAAGACAGCTCAGGCAGACAGAGTCCTACACTGCTTACTGCAACATATGCCGAACACACCCTTCCTCAAATGTTCCATCCATGCTGTAGCTGTCCAACTCAGCCATACCTCCACCCAGCATCCACCTTTAGGCTCTGTATATACTGGTAACCAAATTAACAAAGCACCATCTATACCAGGAAGATATCTCAATACATACCAATATACCTTCCAGTATAACTAGGTATATATTTTTTGCCAGTATCCATCTTTATAAATACTGTGAGTGCTACTGCAATATCCAGGTTAATGTATGAACTATTAATCACTAAAAACGAGTCTAATCAGTGGAAGTACACCCTAATACATCTGCAAAAATCAAAATGTGCTCCATTTATTGTATGTTTGCACACTTAATGGTCAACAAAATCATTCAAAAATATTCCAGCAATTCCAGCACATTTATTTAACCACCTTGCACCACGTAATCAAAGTTTTAAGGTGTGCAGACTGTAAGTCTTATTTCTGTGCCAATGCAGTGGCCTTGGCGATTTTTTTTATTTTTTATTCCAGCCTTCAACAGCTTGTACTTCTTGTCTCAGTAAGGAACTCTAATGGGGAGGAATTGTAACAAATCAAGTGCACAGCCAACTCACCAGAAAACATGAACCTTGTACCTGTACTTATTTTAACAAGGTCTTACGGGAAGTATCCGTGCTACTTTATATTTTCACAGCATTAACTTGCAAGCATTCACACAGACTACATAGCCATATAAAATCTACTATATTAAATGTTATCTTCCACTTTACCGTCACTTTCCCACAAATTCTTAACTGACGACAAATTGAGCACTACATATCTGCAAAAAAAAATAAATAAATAAAAAAAATACAGTTCAGGAAAGCCTCAAAAACATACAATATTAACACACAAATAACTGCTTTTGATGCATATCGATGCATTCATCATTACAGTACTTTAACTTCAAAAGGCCATTTCTTGGCTGCTGTGCACTCACAATTTGTGTAACTAAACATTTGTGACAGTGCCGTCAATTTCATGGTACAGGTGCCACCCCCACCCATCCATCTCAACACAGATAAGGGCTCCATGTTTGCAAGCAGGATATATACAGTTCAATACGAGATAAATGCATTTTAAAAACGTGTAATGAATCTCAAGGAAAATTGTTCGTGCTTCCTTTAAAAATGCAAATTCAGTACAAAAGTCAGGAACCCATCCCACACAGTGATGCATGAGAGCCTTATAGGAACAGCTCGACATTTAAGATTTTCATGGAGAATATTATATAAGTTTATGATAAAGTATCACAAATCCCTTCAGAATGATGCACAGTAGGGCATCTTTCTTAAACTGTGCAAAAAGGAAAAAAAAAAAAAAAAAAGTATATTCAAAATATAAATGAAAAAACACCTCTTCAGGATACATATTTTTGTAACTTTTCTAAATGATTCCTATCAAGTGCAGAGGACATGCTGAGTAGTCATCATACACACTGTCCAGATGTGTTCTAATAGATAATACTATTACTGATGACTGCGGTAATCTGACTGTGTAATGACTGGACAGAGAAACAAATAAAGAGAAGTCAGTATAAAGACTTTCCAGTGTGTGCCTGTCTCCTCGAAAAGTAAGGATTAGAGATGGGCCTCCCCACTTCAGGGCCCCTTTCCTGTACATGCACACAGGTTGTTTAAGGACACAGTGAACCAGGCTACCCGATCTAGGGAAGGGGCCAGGGCAGGGGGAACAGTGACGGGACGGCCAAGTGGAATAAACTCTCATGGAATCCTAAGAGCTCAAGCTGCTGGCTTAATGCTAGTGGGAGTAGAGAGGGCTGGAAGAGGGAGAGGATTGGCTGATGTAAAAAGAGAGGGAGGAGCCACTTCCTCAGAAGGGAGAGATTTATGGACTCCGCTGGCAGTAAGGAGAGAAAAAAGGACAAAGGTGCCGATGAATGTGGGGTTAGCGAGTGGTTTCCAATGTAACAGTTATTTAAAGTATAAAAAGGTACAGCAAAGACGAGAAGCACTACAAAACATCTCAGGTTTAACCCTTAGGAAATTTGAAACACAGTATTCAAAAAGACAGGAATCCATTTAGATTTTTCCCAAACAAAACTCCAGGTTGTAGCTCAGAGCAGAAAATGTTTGGGTTGGTCCACTTATAGATGGCAACCGATCACACCTGCATTCTTGGGGGAAAGGGAGCTGCCAAGAGACATTCTCCTGTTGCCCCCCCCTCGCACCCCTTCTCCAATTTTCTCTCCCCTTGTTACCTTGTCTCCCTCTTCTGCGTTCCTCTCCTTCTGTTGCTCCCCTTTCTGTATGAGTGTGTCTGGGTCCGGCTGGAGAGGCTTTGTCTGTGAACATTGGAGCCCTGACTGGCCCACGGGGGCCCGTTCTATGAATACCCACACTGTGAGAGCCACTCTTTCACTTCACACCACTTTCTCTACTGGAATGCCTGAGCAGTGAGGTAAGAAACACATGCACACACGAGCGCGCACACACACACACGCGCTCATGAAAACAGTACAAGCACACATACACATTTTCTCACTTTCTCTTCCCCCCCACCCCCTACACACACGAGCACACACACATTTACACATGCACCATACTTTACACACAAACTGAGTGAGTCATGCAGTGATGAAAAGCCAGTGTTTTGTGTGCGAACCCTCTCACCCTGGACCAACATCCTGAGAGCCTTTCTCCTTTATCAGTCCCTGCCAAGCTCTCCCTCTAATTAAACACTATTGGGTCCAATAGCATTGGCCCAGTTTCCCCAGGACCATGCCCCTTCCACAGCTCATAGATGTCCTCAGCAGCGCAGCGTCTATATGGAATGTGAATGACTGTGGCGATTAACAACTTCTCAGGATTTTTATTTCCCCACTTAATGAAGTGATGGCCACAAGTCTCATGCCAGCTTTATAGAGAGACTGGCCTAATAGATACGCTCCGTCTGACAAATAATATCCTGCAAAGGCATTTCAGAAGATGTTTAAGTTGTTTGATGCATTTGCTTTTAAATTAACAGTACTACTGCTTAGAATGATCACATCTTATCCAGGAAAAACAAAGCAACAATTTTAACATCCATAAGTAGTCAGATTTTATTTAGGAAGTATAGCCATTTCCATACACAGTCTCCATTTTCATAGGCACAAAAGTAATTTGGGGCAATTGACAAGCAGTTTTAACTCCAGATGAGGCATGGTTATCACTTGACAAATTAAATAGATAAAAGATCTGCAGTTGAGTGTAAGAGCTGACCTTGCATTTGGTAGCTGTTCACTGGAATTCTCAATAAGAGGTCCAAAGATAAGGAGATGTGAGTGAAGGAGGCATCACTGGGCTGAAAAACCAGCCCAATGATGCCTCCTTGCTACCTCTCTGATATAAACCTATCAGAGAGGAGAGGGTGGCCAAGTCAAAAATCTAGTACATTCTTAAAAAGAAAAAAGAAAAAAAGCATTGGTTAGCTCAGCAAAGCAAAAAGGCCTGAAAGACCGCAGAAGAAAACTAAAGTGAATGATACAGAATTATTTCCATGGTTAAGAAAAACAACTTCACAACATCTAATCAAGTCAAGAACGCTCTCAAGGAGGTAGGTGCATCATTGTCAAAGTTTGCATCAACAGATGCCCTCATGACTATAAATACAGAGGGTTTACAACAAGGCACAACCCCCTGGTTACACTCAAGAACAAGAAAGCCAGATTAGACTTTGCCAGAAAACATCTAAAAAAAAGTCTGCACAGCTCCGGTAAGACTCTTTGCACAGATGAAACCAAGATTAACTTGCACCAGAATAATGGGCAGAGAAAAGTTTGGAGAAGGAGAACAGTTCATGATCCAAAGCATACCACATCATCTGTCAAACATGTCAAACACATTATGGCATGGGCATTTATGGCTGCCAATGGAACCAAACCACTAGTGTGTAGTGATGATGTGACTGCTGATAGAAGTAGCAGGATGAATTCTGAAGTGTACGGGGATGTACTCTGCTCACATTCAGCCAAATACTGCAAATGCTTCACATGGATAACGACCCAAAGCATACTGCAAAAGCAACCCAAGAGCTTCTCAGGCCAAAGAAATAGAATATTCTTAAATGTCCAAGTCAGTCAACTGACTGAGTATGGTTTAAAGTTATTGAAGACAAAACTGAAGTCAGTGAGACCCACAGACGAGCAACAACTGAATGTGGCGGCAGTAAAGGCCTAGCAGAGCAAGGGAGGAAGCACAGTGATGTCCAGGGGCTCTAGACTTCAGGCAGTTATTGACTTAAAAGGATTTTTATTGAAGTATTAAAAACAATCCTTATGTTTAAAATTAGATTAGTTTGTCCAATTACTTTTGAGCCTCTGAAAATGAAGAACTGTGTTTAGAAATGGCTGTAATTTCTAAACCGTTCACTCAAATCTTTTGAAAAACCTCTTGAATTAAACCTGAATGCCTGCATTGCATAACTTTATGCGTTTTCTAACTGCACAATACTTTGTGCTCTCAGCTATGTAAAATATTAAAACGCACTAGAATTAATCATTAAATTATTGTTGGTTGTTCAAAATACACCAAGTTTCACCAAGTAATTATTACTGCAGGACCTTAGCAGCCAATATGAATGAGAGATTAATCTGCCTGTGTGTAAAGTATGCTTCAGCTGTGACTGAATCTAAACTGCTCTGTTCAAGTATTATTTTGGGAGTCGTATTTGTGCCACAACTTAATTTCCATTGAAGGTCTCAGTGAATCATCAAGAGAGTTTGTGTAACTGAGCACATGATTAAGGGCCATTTTGGCAACTGCTAAAGATAATAACAAAATAAAGTGAAAAAGTCAAAGATCACAAAATAACTACATTAAGAACTAAAACAATGAATTGCAGTTCAACCCACAACAATGTGATGGAAGCAAATACTATTGGCTTAAAAAAAAAAAAAAAAAAAAAAAAAAAAAAAAAAGAGAAAATGGTCACGTCACAAAATGACGACTGCAGGTGAAAAGCCTGAAGGGCAGCTTAAGCCAGTGCCTAAGCCAGTGCAGATGAGCATCAAGCAAAAAATTTTCAAATGGTCCCCCAAGAAAACTCAGACTGCCACTGTAAATTGGGAAAATACAATTTTCCCCACAAAACATTAATAATTAAACAATGAGAGTGACAAACCACTCGGTCTAAACATACTCAGTCTAAACCATCCAAGAACAGAGCTACACTGACCCCACAAAATACAGTAAATTTCACAGATATTTACTTATTATATTAGAGACATTACAAAGGAGACAGTTTTGCATAATTTTTTCTTTGGTAACTGTATCCATAACATAATTAGAATGGCATTTGTTCGGTGATTTGATGGGAAACATGATCATGACAGCACAGCAGACTGAGACATTAATAAAGCCATAATGTTTAGCTTTCCACATGCATAGCAGACGTGTAACTTGCATGAAAAAAAGCTTTTTAAACTTTATTTTGGACAAGTTTCCCAGCCTTTAAACATTTTTTAAAATCTATTCATTCTAAACATGCCATATTTAAGCTCCTGTAACCAAATTCTGCCCCCATTCATTTAGGGAATTCAAAATATCCACCCATTTAAAAAAAAAAAAAAGAAAAAAAAAAGGTGTTACCATACTGGCTGCTGAGCAACAAGACTTTGTTCTATGACTTATTACAGAAAACAATATATGCTCTTAATGTAGATATGTTAACCTGTCATATTAAAGATGCTTTATTAATTTTGATCAATGTTACTGCATGCAATGATGCATATGTATACACTGCTACATTATATATCTACAGGTGACAGACACTCAGTATGAAAAGACTCATCCCAAGATCAGGGGGCGTCTCCTAATTTTAATTTTAGAGCGTCCTTGTAGTGCCTGTGTTGACAGGCAGGTTTCTCAGCCTGTAGCAGCAAATTGTTATTGTTTATTCTTCTATGCACCTCCTCTTTGCCTAAATTTGGGCTGGGCAACCCAGGTCCTGGTGTGAAAACCTCCCCTCAGAAACCTGTGGGTGAAGCCACAGACACTGCATCTTTGTAGTGTCTACAGCGTGTGGTCACGCCTTTCACCTCAAACAAGTTGCTCTTTTACATTTTGGACATCACTCTCTGGAAGCTGCCCCACTGAATCATTTTAATAAACAAGTGGAGCACCCTAGTTTGGAAAATGCCAAATATTACACAGACATTACCAGACTGTTACACATGTCTGCTGCGGAGGAGGAATGAGAGAGCCAATAATCTGAATATATGAGATGACAGTAATTGGTCAGAAAGAATTAAAGCCAGATTAAGGCCGCAAACAAGAAGCGGCTAATATTTGCACAGAGACTTCCCCGGACAATGGTACACTGACCGCAAGCTAAATTTAAGGAGGATCATGATAACTGTCAGTAGCAAACACCAAGTCATCCCTGCCCATTTTTATTCAACAAATAGCATCTGTTTTTTAGTTCTAATTTTAAAATCATACAAATGTCTAAGTTTTAGATTAGATAAGTGCAGCTGATGCCACTGTGCCTTAAATTTGATAACTAGCAGAAAAGAGGAGCACGATCATGCTTTGACATAACACAGCGTAACAAGCGCTGCAAATAGTCAGGAAAATCTCGATCATTTCATACGCTGTGTTGTTGTGAACAGGAGGTTCCTGAGATTAAATTCCTAGAGAGTACCAATCATTGGAACCTCCTGCATGTGAGACATGTTACACAGCAACATGCAAAGCTCCATCTGTGTGGTTTACATATTCTTCATCTCTCAGACTTTTGCGTGCAGTCTAATCATTTTGACACTTTGAGAATAACAGCAGTAATTCTTGGCGCCCTCACTAATTTTCCTCTGTTTCACCTGACTTTTACAACTGCCTAATGCTAGAATATAAATCACTATTCACTACGTGGGTTAATACAATAACACACTTTCTTATTCTGCTTCATTTCTCTTGGATACAAATTCATCCACAGTTAACACTAAAAGAGCACAACTGCTGTCTTCTTCAACTGTAGGTGAGTAATTCACATGAAAGATTCAACACTGCACATATCTCTATAAAACACCTGCTTTTGTTTCTAAAGCAATAAATCAGACCTCTAGTTGGGTGGGTCTCTCCAATAACATGAGACATGATTCAGAACAGTGGAAAGCAACATTTCTTAAATTTAAGCAATCAAGTAGCCCAACTGTGCGTACGGCACTAGGGTGTGTGTCGGCACCACTGTGGTTTCCTGTTCTATTGTGTCTGTGTTTGTCTGATGACTCAGTTGCACTTTCACTTTTTGAGGCCACATGAAACACACTGGTCATTCAACCACATTAACACCACCCAAAGGAGTCGCAATCATATCCTCAAACTCTCTCTCTCTCACACACACACACACACACACTTAAGTACATAGATTTCCTAATCTGGAATAATCCGGTATGTCTGAAGTTCATACAGTACTGTATCCTCCCCAGCTTTTCCCAGCACATACACAAATACCCGTACATAAACACAAACAAAACAAACACACACACACACACACACTGTACCTTGTGAGTCATGAACTGTAACTGTAATGCTTGAAAGGATGGAGGAAGGACAAAGACACATAGTGGGTAGAGCTACTACAGTCTGCAGGCTCTCACAATGAAACTTTAACAGGACTGAACACCAATGTGAATGGTGACGCAGTCACTGGATAAAAATCAGGAATAATGGTCATTTTTAATCAATACCTGCATATTGAAGCGGTACAGATATTCAGAAATATGTTTTTGAGCGTCATTAAATATGAACAGATTCTGAATGAGAGACTGCATTGTAATTTAACTACATAGTGATTATTTTTACTGTAAAATATAATGTAATTATGAAGCAAGTCAAGAAATTCATTTTTAGATAAAAAAAAAAAAGAAATTCAAAATATAATTGTATAATCTTTCATTTTGATCTGACTATTGAAAATCTAAAAAGAGTTGTATAAACATGCAGAGCAGTGCCGAGTCCTGCTGGTCTGCAGAAACAGGAACGTGAGGTATTAGAGAGGCGACTCTGTTTCCTCTTTAATGTAAGTAACAGACGAGAATTTAAACATTTTACCTTTTCAAATACAAATGAGTGAAATATTTTTCAAACTCTGCTGTCAATACACCCCACACTAGATCCAGTGGTGCATAAAGCTGCCATTAAACCCTAACAGAAAGAAATGTGTTTGATGCAAACTACACATGAATCCAATAAACAAGGTGTTTAAAAATCCATGCTTTACCTTTTATAGAGACAGAGAAAACAATGTGCATTCAAACCTATATCCTGCAGTATTGCATGACCATTATTGACAAAAATACAGTATTCAAGCACAAAAGGAAACAGAAAAATATTCTATGCGCCATCATCTGTGGATGTTTGGAAGTTGGTGACATTTCATCATTTAAAAGTGGGTTCTTAGGTTCTGAATCGAAGGATTATTCAGAATTGCAAAAAGCCATTCAGTGTTTAAGTCAACAAATGGACTGACTGTCGTGATTTCAGTCATCCAAGAGCTGGAACGCTGCCCTTTTTATTTTTTATTTTTTTATATAGATTAAAAAGGTGTCAGACATATCATCACTTTATGGTGAACACTACAGGGATCCCAGAAGGGACATTTCCCCAAAAACTCAGGATATTTAGAAACATGTAATCTGTGTCAAAATAACCAAATCATACATGGTTTATTCTATTTTCACCGCGCAGTAGTTCATGAGGCAAAAACAAAATGCATTTTTTATTTTGTCGTACCTCAGTGTTAAAAAAATTATTAAAAATAGTCCTTGACCTGCATCCAGATCCAGACCCACAACACTAACTAATTACTTGGTTTTTTAACCTACAGCTGAACTTTCCACAAAAGTTTGTTGAAATTTCATTTAGTAAGTTTTGATAACATTCAGTTAAAAAATAAAAAC
The DNA here is from genome assembly GCA_034780415.1 of Cichlasoma orientale. Lineage (NCBI taxonomy): Eukaryota > Metazoa > Chordata > Actinopteri > Cichliformes > Cichlidae > Cichlasoma > Cichlasoma orientale. Next base: position 159,317 of record JAVDPK010000849.1, on the reverse strand, counting down.
ATTGAAAATATCCTTTTCAAAAGGTTAATGAAGTCAATGACCACATGTGGCCACTTCCCAATAATGTGCATATACTCACATCATTAATATATTACACATTTCTAAATAATAAAAATCCAATGTTGATCATTTATAACGCTTTAAAAATTTTTTATTTACATAGAAACTTTCAGATGCCAACTAGACCATATCCTACTTACATACCACGGATCATGTTGGTGAAAAATAAGCGTGTATCCATCTGGTTAAAACACAAAAATCATTTAAACACAATCACCAACCAGCACTGCAAGATAAAACGTCAAGACAACCACCTCTCACCTAAGCTCACAGGGAATATTGACCGATAAGGGAACTGTAACATGTGCAGTTAGGGGCACACTAATAGAGAGGTCCTCTGCCGGCTGGACACTGATATGTGGCCTATATCTGCAGCCTCTAAGACGGCACTGCCACGCTGTGTCAGACAAGGTAATAGGCTTTTTTCTGACTTTGCAGAGACTAAAGGTAATAAACCGTACCCAGGGTCGATTCTTTAGGAATTAACATGGGCATAAGTTTTAAGTTCCACAATTTTAACAAGGCATTTGAGGTGGTGGCTATACCTAAAGCACCCATGGAGCAAAGCCTGTCTAAACCTAAATGTTCTTATTTGTACTTCCTTTATATGCATTCATCATTACTGGGAGTCAATTCTCTTTTAGACCAAGGTGAGCTGAGGGTGAATCCAAGCTGTGAATGATAACCAACCGAAACCAAACCAACCCTTTCAAATGTCTCAAAGATGGAAAAAAAACCCGCAGTATTTTAGCCACTGCTGTCAAGAGTAACAGTGTAATAGGGATATGTTGCTCATTACATGCCTATTAATAGCTGCAGTGGTTGCTTTTAAACAATATAGTACAAAACCAACATTCTGTTTTCATCTATACGCCTTGTATTCAAAAACAGTATTGATTATGAATAATCCCATCTAGTAGTGGAAGTTTCATTAATTAATAACCACATAACTTGGTTTCACTTGAGTTTTGCAAATTAGCTGTGCCTTGCAAAACCTGTGAAAGCACAGGACAGCAAAGACACCCCCACTTTTTCCTTTTCTTTTTTTTTTTTTAAATACTGCTGCTTCCTTTGCTGCAGTGTTCTCTGATTGGCTGAATAAATATGTCAAGTCACTTCAATGCTATCACGATGAGGAGTGTTATTGGCTGGTAGTCCAATCACTACTCCACCCACCTCCTCAGGCCAAGGCGTAGATCAGTAGGCAAGCAGATAAGTGCATCAGGTGGGGCTGCAACCGCTGCACTCCTGAAGAGGAGAATGAGGCACCCTGGGCCATGCCAGGTAAAAAAAAAAAAAACAACAGCACGGAGACAGATGAACAACTGAATGCTTATCACTAGACTTCATTCACAGGTGGACCAAGTGTAAAGGTGCAGTGGAGGACTAATGCACCTGTGCTTAGACTTTTCAAGGGCTGTAAATTCATCCACAAGGAAGTATCAGCATAGTACAACGAGGTCATGTAAGGATAAAAAAAATCTTTAGGGGGAAAGTTTTAAAAAAAAAAAAAAAAAAAAAAAAAAAAGCTTTTCATTTGAATTTGTACTAAAGGCTTACTTCCTCTGATGATTTCTGACAACTCCGACAAGAGACACATTTATTTTAATCTATAAACCACTTCTTTTAGTCTATCTCGAGTCTCATTCAACCCTCTGACTCTACAGTTTCACTGACATGCTCCACACTCACTTCAGGGCAGCACATCAAAGCCCAACAGTGTTAGCAAAGCTGGCTGGCTGGCTTCACACAAAGACAATGCAATGACACTGCAGCAAAAAAAGATTTAGGTCATATCAGTGCTGTGAGTCACTTCGTGTGGTCTTCTGCCATAAATAGCATCAACACCACACAGACACACAAAGACTATCACTCATAACGCACTACTAATATAAAGTGGCCACAAACAATGATCATCACATCACACAAACTTGATAGATAGGAAAACTAAATGGGAGTGGAGTCTTTTTCCAACAGGGATGTTGTGTGTGGTGTACATAGCAGTACGTGTGACTTCCACCTGCAGGCCAGCACAGGAAGTGAGGCTCAATGAGGACTCAACTTACCAGAGCGGGTAACGCAGTTGGTGCTCTCCATCTTTTGTAAAAGTTCTTACAGCCACCTACAGAAGGAAAAAAAAAAAACAACGATTAGCATCTCATACGTAGAGCAGGTAGTTGTCCAAATCAGCAAACTTTACCCATTAACAGCCCTGTGATGTCTCGACTATTTTTTCCTGTTACTGCACTTCACATACGTCAGTGCTCATAAGGAGTCTAACATTCTGATCAGTGCAAGACTGACTGTTTTTCAGATTGAGGTCAGAATTTGGCTCGGAGTGTTATGTAACCTGGTATATGGGCCAGAATAATAGTATTACATATGAGTGCGGTTCAAACGGGAGTCACGGCGGTGCGAGGCAGGCTGATGCAGACTGCGGCAGAGTCTGTGTTTTTAGGCAATGGCTCAGTGCTCACAACAGAGACATGCCCCAGAGAGTAGTCTAAGCATTTTTCGTCTTGCCTTGTTTCATTTCTCTCCTTCCACATCAGTCTGCGCTCCCCTCTTTTCTCACCCACGCTTGGCTATTCTGTTCCTTACATTTTGTTTCCTAAAATTTCTTGATGCTGCCATAGCCCTAGTTTAATGCTTTCACTTCCCCCATTCAGTCTGTGATAAACTGGCTGACCACAAAACAGACAGTAGATAGATGAGACAAACAGACAGATAAACAGATAGATAATCTCTGTAGCAAGGATCTCATTAGGGGCTTGTCAATCTCTCATTGCCACTTTTGTTTTTTCTGTTTTTTTTTTTTCCTGTCTTGCTCTAGAAGGGTGGGATATCCGCATTGGTTGCTATGGCACCAGACAGCTCCTCATTTCCTCAGACAACGGCTAACTGTGATTGTGTGTGTGTCTGCATGTGCGTGTGCCTCTGTGTATGTGTGCATCCACATGTCTAACTGTGTGCACAAGCAAGGCGTACATGTGTTAGGCCTCTCGTTTTTAATGTGACGAGTTGCAGCGAAGCAATAATCATCACTCTACTTCTGCAATCAATTATAAAATCCACTTAAGATTCATAAACCATGACATGTAAGCAGCTGCAACTCAGCTTCACATACGTTTTAACTAAGTCTTCCCTCTGACTGACTTGATTTATTCAAGGGATCTTAGTGGGGTTACATCTAGTATGTGAGTGAGAAACTGTGGATTTCTGTTAGTTGTGGATCTCAGTGTCTGCCTTGCTTTTACCCAAAGTGCTGTTGCTCAGCACTCCGTCACATGTAAGTCTTAACTTTACGAACCAGCATCTTAGCGCATCAATCCTTGCTGACCTGCTCTTTCACCTCGATTTGCACTCCAGCAGATGGCAGTGTCTGCTTGACACTGTACTACGCTCCTCCCAAATCATATTTCCCTGAATGTTTATGTTTTAAAGCAGGGAAAGAGTTTAATCAGAAAAACACTTTTTTTTTTTTTTTTTTTTTACACACACAAAAGTAATTTTAAAAACTCATGTGGTTCTATTTCCAAACCAAAATTGAGGTCAGGGTATCAGTTAGTATATTTGAAATATTGACTTGCAAGACGAAAGAATGTTTTAGAGCGCCTTAGTCTTAGAGACAGGTTTATTTACAATGCAATTCTGTTTTTACAACTGAGGCTGAAAATATAGTACTGAACAAAATATCCAGTTTTTTACTCTACAAGAATGAATGAATAAACGAACAACTAAGCACATTTAACCAAAGAATAAGACAGCCTGAAAGCAGAGCTTGATGCCCTGACAGCTATGGTGGCAAAGAAAAGGAGCACTTGTCTTTCTGTCTGTGTCTGTTCATGTAAGTGTATATGCGTATGCGAACAGGCTGTGGTGTTGGGTGAAAGAGGTGTGTTTTTTTTTCCACCCTGAGGGGCCTCAGAGTAGGGTTGGGTGAGGCGGAGCTCTGGGGAGGCGCAGCATGGGGAGGGCTGTTTTAGCTGAACTCAGTGCACTGTAACAGCACTCGGGGCGGGAGGTCACAGAGTCCAGCATTCCTCTAGAGCGTTGTCTGTTTACATGACCGCCGCTGCCTGGGGGAGGTGGCAGCTCTGCATAACTACACCATCATCGCTTGCCTATATGTCCATCATCTAGCAGAGAGATAAGAACGCTTTATTCATCGTTTCAAATGTTGAAATCTGTTCAGGCTTGAGACTTCAGTTAGCCATTTCATTCTGAGTGTACTAAAATTTCTCCAGTCACAATGGCTTCAAAGCACACTCAAACCTTTGTTTATGCTGTAATAGAGGCACACTGATACGCTTTCGTCTCTCTATTTTGCATTACAGGTGGAGATACTTAAACATGTGATGTTACTGTATGTAGTTAGAATGAACTGTGAACCAAATATAACACGCAATACCTATAATGCACACCAGAGCAACTTATATGCTGAACAGTTAACATATGTAGCAGATAATGTTGCTTGTATATACTCAAGTATATGCAAAATACAGGGCATGAAACACGTTTAAGCTTAGCCATCTGTATTTTATTCAAACCTGACTGACTTGTGTTTCCTTAGACAGTTGCTCAATCGTGCAATCTTTGCTAACTGGCTGTCATTTAAATTGTAGTTCACTGCTTAAAACAGACTATAATTCACATTCTTGCCATGGTGCATATTTTCTCTGTATGATTTTGATATTACACTGTGGTTACTGCACCACAGGGCATATAAAAAATTCTGGCACCCAAAAAAAATAAATAAATAAAAATCAAAAACACTACTTAGCAGGATTAAGGGGATAGACAAAATTGGGATTATATCAGGTGGGTCAGACTATTAAAGAACCAGTTCAACCTACTCTGAAGTAGGTGAACTTATCAGGTTATTTACGTGGAACAACTTGGACTTGGTTGGGCTGAGTAGCTGCTGGCCTCTCTGAAGAGCTAATCTGGTCTAACCTTTGACTGTAGCTCCTCTGTGCTGCTGCTTTCACATCGCAGAGCCTAGAAGCCAGCTGGTCAGCTCCAGGGGAGCACAACAGAGATGGGGAGTGACATCCAAGCCCTAGAGAGACAGTGGCCTGACTGTACTGTGGACTAGGGAGGGGGAATATGGCTGTCAAAGGCTCCATTGTTTGACAGGCCTGCGTGGTTTCACGTGCAGCACATGATTCTCACCGAGAGCCTGAACTATAGCCCAGTTCGATCTAAACTGTCCGGGAGGATGTAGTTGTGGCCTCCCGGGCAGGTTAAAGTGTAACTGTGTCCGTGTTTTCTCAGGAAAGTGTGTTTACCTAGAGGACCAACATGGAGGCCCTTTTGTTTAACTAAGTAGCAAGGCTCGCCCTAAAAGTAAAGCTGTCTGAAATACACAGGAACCAGGAGGCCCTTCTGTGTTACATTTACTCCTTGGTAGGAACTATTTTCATGACTGTGTGTGTACTTAAATGTTTGTTTGCTTGCATGTATCGGAAAAAAACTAAAATCAGATGCACATGTCAAACAAATCTATAATGTATACAGAGGAATATAAGCTGAGATTTTTCATGCAGACAAATGCAAACAGGCCACAGTGAAAGCGTACAAAATTCAGAGATGCCAGTCTCATTTGGAGAACAGAACATCTGCAGCCAATTAAATGCAAATAATCAGGCAGGTTTAGAAAGGGAAATTTGGGCATTTTTAAACACTTGGCCTCATTCTTATACTTGTAACCACACCGATTGTGGGTCAAAACAACTATGCACTTGTTACCGAACTAATCAAACCTTTTGGGGGAGACTGCAGGATAGCGCTGGCTTATGCATACTCAACATCAACTGAATGCATGTAAATTCCTAGCAACACGGAGTATACAGTTCACACTACCAAAACTTGCTTTGGTCTGTGGCATTGCTAACATACAGCTCAACAGCTTTGCATACATATTTCCTCAAATCAGACCATTTGTTGCATGAAGCATATCTTCATTAAAATAATCAGAGAAAATGCGACTTCGGACAATTTTAAACCAAAACTTTGAACACACTCTCCTCCGGACCTGTTTAGCTGTGCAGGATAAGTTCCCATGGCTTTAGGCTCAACATACCTCACTGACTCATTAACCTCACTTCACAGGACACCCCTCTGATTTAATGTTTACCACGGTCACACTTTCAACACAATGAGATGCAGCTGAGGCTGATAGGGAAGCATCAGATATATTCTTTGTTATATGTCTAGATGTTTTGATGCAGATGTTTTGAGAAGAATATATAAAAACTGATCCTGAGAATGTCTAAATATCCTCGTATCAATTTTCATGACAACCCACCCAATAATTCATGAGATGTTTAGATGCAGAGTGAGGGGATCACCAAGTCATTAAGTAGTGTTGATCCTCTGGGCCAACACGTCTGTACAAATTTTCATATCAAACCATCCGCCAGATGTTGAGAAATCTGTACGCTCACCTACAAATATTTATTTTGCAAGCTTTAAGTAGTGCGACTGATCTTTAGTCGTCAGTTCAACTGTTAATAAAACTGCAAACACAGGACATAAGTGGCTCGATCGCCATGTCCAAGCACAAGTATGTTTACCACTACCAGGGATCAGCATGCCGACTGCTGTCAAACAAACAAACTACTCCAGTAATGGACAGGAATAAAAAATAAATTCCTTGAACTACATTTCTTCCTTTCAATAAATAAATAAACAAGAAGCACTCAGAGCACAAACCTCCACCAAGGCAGCTCACTCTCTGGGCAGTATTTACTTTCAAGGGCTCCAGCCCCCCTGCGACCCTGGATTGGATAACCGGAAGAAGGATGGATGGCTGGATGGAAGGAATACTACTGCATTTTGTATATGTTCATTTTTTATTTTTATTTTTTTACTTTAAGTTTATAATGCAGTAAAAACAAGTGCAAAGTGCAGGCTTTTGTTATTTCCCTTGTTGAAACCCATTATTTCCCATTAATATACACTATATTGCCAAAACGTATTCCCTTACCCAATTACTTCCATGGCCACAGGTGCATAAAACCAAGCACCTAAGCCAGCAGACTGCTTCGACAAACATTTGTGAAAGAATGGGTCACTCTCAGGAGCTCAATGAAGTCTAGCATGGTACCGTGATAGGATGTGCAACAAGTCCAGTTGTGAAATTTCCTCGCTACAAAATATTCCTCAGTCAACTGTTAGTAGTGTTATAACAAAGTGGAAGCGATTGGGAAGGACAGCACTTTTTGCTTGTTTATCTATACATCATCTTGCTGTTTCCTATTTATACTTGTTCATTCCATCTTTTGTATTTTTACTACTACTACTACTACTACTACTACTAGACTTGCTATTTCACATGTATCTTTATGAAAGTATATCACTGCCTTTGCTATTATTGCCTTAAAACCCACTTATGGTCCTATATGCATGTCATGTGTTGTAGATCTTATGTCACTTCCTGTCAACAGGAAGTAAGGCTGATCACATGATCTAATTACCGGTGAGTGAGCATATAAATTGAATGTTTGTGCAACATGTGATTATGTGAAGTCTGAGGAAGGGCAACTAGGCCCGAAATGTCACTCACCTGTTCGAGTTTTGATTAAACAAGATTTTTCAGGAGCACTCTAGGTGTGCAGACTATTTTTCTTGTTTACTTTGGGGGGTTTTTTTGTCCAGCACCCTTCTGTTAAGTTTTTGGATGTGCGTGCTTTTTCTTGTTCAAGGATAGCAACTCAGCCATGAAGTGGTTGGCCACGTAAAATGACAGCGGATGCTGAGGCACCCAGTGCGCAGAGGTTGCCAAATTTCTGCAGATCTCCAACCTTCATGTGGCCTTCAGATTAGCTAAAGAACAGTGTGTAGAGAGCTTCATGGAATGAGTTTCCATGACCAAGCAGCTGCATCCAAGCCTTACATCACCAAGCACAATGCTAAGCATCAGATGCAGTGGTGTAATTCTAAACAGAGTTTAAGATAAAATATATTTTATGACCTTATTTGACCTTGAAGAAGAGGTAGAAGGTCCAAAGCAACTTTATATTTAGAATCCCTGTATATCAATATTCCCAATTAATAAAAATAGCAATAAGAAACAGATTTAAATAGCGCTATATAGCATTATTATTGCCTTGACCTTCAGTGAAATGTTATTAAAAATCTTTATACGGTACTTCCTATATGTTGACAATACACACCCGATTTTCTAAGTTCTGACGCTTTTGGTCAATTTTTGACCAATAAATCATTAAGTTGACCTTGAAAACCTTGGTGGATGTAAGCCAAATTTTAATTGATTTTTTAACATGTTAACTACACCCCTACAAAGAGTTATCAGAGTTCACTCAAAGGTTTTTGAGCTATTGTGTTTACAGACAGAAATACACGCATACACGCAAACGTTACCAAAAAGAAACTTCTTGAATAAAGTGAATAAATGTGAAAAGTGGACAAGTGCTGGTGTGTTAATATGCTCGTGTGAATGGAACATACAAAATCTGTTTTTAAGATTTTAGGAATAAATTACCCTGTGCTTGAAATTGTAGAATTCATTTGCTGTGAATTTATTAAAGATTCCTTCTGACCACCAGAACAAAGAAGACAGACTTAATTTTAGTAGAAGTAGGGATGATTTATTTGAGATTTATAAAAATAAATAAATCGATAATACGAACAGGAATAAAACAGTTAACTATACCCGTTTTTCCTTTTATAATTTTCAATTTCAGTTTCTAAAATAATGTTACTACAAAATACCTTTAATGAAAGCAAAAGCAATGTCTCTGGCTCCATTTAAAATAATATTCCACCAATCTAGTGCATCCATCTTCCCCTAGTTAAAATCCTTTTAAAGCTGTGCAAACCACTTTTTGGTTGTCAAGCAAAATATGATCACCACCTTGTGAGCCTACCATAACACAGATTGCTGCTGACTGTACAACTAAAAGCTTAGTGGCAGCTTTAAATCCTTATGCACCAGCATTAAAAATAAATTAAAAAAAAATCCTAGAACAGTGACTTCTTCTCATTGGCTTCCTAATCTCACCACTTTTGGACCAAGTGTGCACACTCAAAATACCTGTGCATGCCATAGCTGTCATTAGGTCAACAATCCTCACCACAGTTTGTTCCATTGCAGTCATTTTATATACAAGGTTGACATTATACTGCTTTCATGTAATGTCCTGATGACAGAGTGGATAAATCACATACTTTATAACTGCAACATTGCACAACTTTTATCCTGTTTTTATCTGTGCTATACAGCAAAAGCACAGCTTCATTAAAAAAAAAAAAAAAAAAATCAAAAATCAAAAACTTACTGCAATATTTTAACTAACTGGCAAGACTGGTTTGTGTGTTCTTTGAGCACACAGGTATTGGATTTTAAAGGAGTGGCTGAAAAGCAAATGTTTAAAAATGAGCAAAGAGTCGTTTATTGAAACAAGTGGAGGTCCTAGCAGTTCAAACATATTCAGTTTATTTCACTGCAAACAATATTCCAACATTCGTTACTCAATATGTAGATATTAGTGCTGATTTCAATCTTATAAATCATGACCTACTTAAACTGTCAGCATATGGATTTAAAGCAACAGCCAATACATAGATGAAGCTTTACTAATCAAACAGCAGTGCATTCAATCATCGTTTAATGATTCACTATCAAACTTTAAATCATTACAATGTGACGTTCCACTGGGCAGCTATTTAGGATCTCTGCTTTAATGACAAATGACTTGCTTTATGTGTTTAAAAAAAAAATATGTATGCATTGCCATGTATGCAGATGACGGTACAATTTATGTGTCACTGATAATTTAAAACTACTTCAGAAAATACTTCAAAGAGTTGCTGATGGTTTCTCAGTGGGTTTCTGAAAACTGGTTAAAGCCGACTGTCTCAATGCATTGTGTCATCTTAACAATTGTTAATATGTATGTTAATATCCATCCATCTTCTTCCGCTTATCCAACACCGTTTTGTTTTGTGCTTGAATTTAGCAAATATCAAACTACACAGCTTCAAAATCCAGAACAAATAATATCCATGGGTTCTCCAAAGTAAAGCTAAGCTTTGAAAATGTACACTTTTATGTTGTTGCTACAGATCACATGCACAATCAGGAAGGATGTCTTACACCCTGCAGATACATATGCCTCTTCTCTTGCCCAAGGCTCTATATTTCCATTCATGATGCTGATTCAGTCCACAACACATAGGCTTTACTATCTGAGAAACCGATAGTAAAGAAAGAGGCAAACTTAATTCTATAACCTGGAGCTTTAAAATAAGATGGCAAACTAACTCCTACAGATATTACTTTACTGACCATTTATGAGATTTGAGAATCAATACAAAAAAAACCAAAAAAAAAACGTTGAGTCGGTTCATCAGGTCATGCAACTGACTGATTGTGCCACTTCAAAACACAAATCTTGATTTTCAACCATCTTGCACTGTTGCATCAACATCCCGCAAAATTTCCCGATACAATTTTTAAATTCATTGCTGCCTAACTGACTGCAAGGTATCCAGGCCCTGAGATATCAAAGCATTCCCAAACCATCATGCTCCCACCAACATGCCATAGATGTGAGAGGAGGATTTGTGTTATGTGCTGCCTCCTGCCTCCAAACATAGCTTTGTGCATTTTTGCCAAAAAGTTCTTCAACTTATCCTCTGTCCACAGAGAGTTTGAGGAACATTCTGTCAGTCTTTTGCAAACTTGAGACGTGCCAAAATATTTTTTTTGAAAGCCAGTGTTTTCCTTCATTCCTTCCTTCCTTCCTTCAATACCATTTCATTCTTACAATTTTTCTTATAGTGGTTAAATGAGCAAAGGGTTCATGAAGTCGTAGAAGTTTCTACTGGTGTTTTGCTGTTACCCTTAGGTTCTGTCTTTGCTTTTTTTATCTCTTTTAAAAAAAAAAAAAAAAAGAGCTGTACATTGTGCTCTTGAGTTGTCCTTGTAGCCATTTTGAACCCAGGCTTTTACAGCCTTTCTAGCTTTCTGCATCTTAATACATTCTCTAAGGAAACATCAACGTTTTTGTAATCAACCAGTTTTAGGAGCAGACTTTGTAACTACTTGGTGTCACTGTGTGTTAAGTAAAAACATGAAAAGTACAATCTGCTGTGAAGCAAAGCATTGCTGCCTTGCTGATCTCTGTCAAAGGTAACTCAATGCTCTTCATACAATAATTTCATCCCAGTTAATGTAATGAGAAGTGATCCTATTTGACATGTATCAATCGTATAGTGTTTTGTCTTGGGGATTGATGATGGTCCAAATAATCACCAATCGCTTCCAATCAGGGCAATTTTAATGCATTAATAGGATAACAAGCTCTAAATCAACAGATTCTCATTACAGATTGCATTACTACAGTTCCATGTTTGCAAGAAAACAGAAGGAGTGTGTCTTTGTTAGTTTGGTGTTTAAATTGAAGCATAACACCTCTTCTCTTTTTTTATTTCACTGCATGCTTATCAGCAGAAGATTGAGGGCAGGAGAGACAGGTGAGCCAATTTAAACATAACAGGCATGTTATTCCCAGTACCCTGTTCCACTTAAGGTAATATGAAAATTTAAAACTTTAAATTAGACACATGAAACTAGTGAAGTCAAGTCACTGCAAGTCACAAAACAGGCCCAGAGAAAAACTCAAATTAAATTGACTTATTAAATATTGTTTTAACATACAAATATGTAGTCTACAATGGATACGTACAGAGATCTAAATAACGATATGCAAAAATGAATAGCCTTTAAATTGAACAAGCAGTGCAACTTTAATCAATGATTATTCCTCTTTGCACTAAAGGGTTTATTCACTGCAATCCTAATATAATATCCTCCTGTATGTAACTGTCGATAGACTGTTTATTGCTGACGCAGACTAATGGTGTCCTCCATTCTCAGTCACCTGAAGAAGAGTTGCTCTTCTGTTTTTCTTTGCATGTGGCACTAATGCATGAGCATTATGGTCATCACATTAGTCACTGTTCCTGTGTAAACACTAGCCAGCTGAGCACTTACTGAAGCTCCTGCCATCCATAATCCAATAGTAAACCCTCTTTCAAAGTTATCTAGTACTTTTCCTACTTTTCCTCCTGCTATCCTGATACAAAAATCAATCATGCTGGGATTAACCTCAATAACTGAAGGTAGTGCTGATGTAATTAATCACAAACAAATATTTTTGGAAAGACTATATTGAAAATCCAGGCCTCGAGGTAGAAACAAAAGTGAATACATTTGTATTCATTGATATACACAATAGAAAGCCTGTGATCACTGGAAGGGAAGAAAAAAGGGGGGTAAATACAAATTAGTCAAACTGCATGAACATAATTACGATTTGTGAGCACCAGAACTCCATTCTGGACCTCTGGACTATGTCTGTCTGCATCATAGCTCCATATGGAAAAAATACCAGACAAACGGGGGGGGGGGGGGGATTGGGTTTGAT
>JAVDPK010000849.1:126326-146699 GCA_034780415.1 Cichlasoma orientale | reverse complement strand
CACACACACACACACACACACACACACACACACACACACACACACACACACACACACACACACACACACACTCTAGCTCTGAAAAATAGACAAGCAAGTGCTTCAGACTTTGCAGAGGAGTCACTAATGCTCCTGTGCCTGTTCAGTCTGAGGACATTGCATAGTGTCAACATATATAATGCAAGTGCAAAAAAACAAAAACAACTTTGCTCTTCGGCATGAAAATACAGGTTTCGTCTTTGCTAAAAAATATGAAGAGACATCTGATAAACATTAGGAGAACATTCTTTAGTCAGATACAGATGAGACTAAGATAAATTTGTTCAGTTCAGAAGGGATCCAGCATGTTTGAGGTGAACAAACTACCACAGTGGGCGCTCAGGGAGTGCGCTGTCCCACGACTGAAACACGGAGGTGGTAATGTGACTTTATATGGCCCCATGAGTGCGTCAAGAATGTCTGTGGATACACCAAAATACTGGCTGACAAGACCGTCTCCAGTCACCAGAAACATATGGCCTGAACCACACAAGAGATTGTAAAGAAGGGAGAAAATCTTTTAAAGAAATCCATCACCTTGATGAGAATGTTGCCCAACTTGAGGAACAACTTGAAGAATGGCAGGACATCTCCACAGGAATGTGTAACACTAGTAGCTTCCATAGTGAGGAGGCTGATGTATTGATAGCAATGTATAATAACATTTACATATCTTCATCTTGGGTTCTAATCTATTAACTTTTTAATAAATGCTTGATAAATAGGTGGTGTGAGATAAATGCGTATTCAATAATGCATATATTGAACAGATAATTTCTATATATCATTCACTGTGTTAGACAATGACACAGATTCTTCCATCCATCTATCCTTTTCCTTAATGTGGGAGGCTGAAGGCCGTGCCAGGTGTAACTCTGAAAGTGTGTTTCAGAATTACTTCTTCACCAATACCCTCGTCCCACTGATATTCTTTAAGTAAAAGTAGAGATTAGAGTAACTTTAAAGATTAAATACTCAATAAATTACCTTTCTCTACAGTAAGGCTCATGCACTGCTTTCCCCCCCTCACTGATCAGCAGAATACACAGAGCCAGCTCCAAACTGCAATGCCGCCTGTTTCTACCATGACAGTCACATTAGCTGGAGTCTAGGACAGCAAAAATGTTAAGAGTTCACCCCAGAGGGGTGCTGGGTGTGAACTGCTCCCTCTACTCTTAGCTCCTCTGCACACTGCACCGCCGCCCCTTGTGTTACCTGCAGCGGATAAGGAAGGCAGCATCTGGATATGCTGTTCTGGGGGCTGTAATTTTAGAAGCTCTTAAACAACCTTAATCCCCTCATACTGTGCTGTTTATTTTGGTCATGTTCTTTCATCAGTAGTCAGATTTTCTAAGAAGCAGGCACCAGGTGAAAGAGGAGCGACACACTGAGGCCCAATATACCCAACAGACTCAAAACAATAAAATACTATAAAAATAATCATTTTTTTCCAACTAAAGATTACTAATCTATGGGTGCATTTTGTTTTCTTTATCCAACATTATAAACTGATTTTCTTTTCAATGAAAGTCAGCTGAGTGCAGTACATCACAATGTACTTGTTTTTTCAGTGAACATGGATAACCAAGAAATTCAATAAAAAAAACAAAAAAAAATACTTCAATATTTCAAAGAAACATAATTAAATCCCACTCTATAAACTTCTCCAAGCTTAAATGCACAATAAATGAAAATAAAATGTTCTTTCTCAAAAGCGGGACACGAGTCATCAGAAAGGTCCATAAAAATAACTCAATTGTAATTCATCCTGCAAGCTTCCAAAATGACTAAATTTATCACTTAATTATGCTTGAAATGGGGGATTTTCAACTTTATTGCATAAAGGGGGACTACAACTTGAAAGGAGCAGGAAGTAAAACATCTCATCTAGTCTCGTGTCACCACGTTTATTTAATAAATTCAAATACACTATATGGACTAAATTATTAGGCCACACCTCTTAACCTTAGAACTCAGGTGTTTTCAGTCCCATTGCCACAGGTGTATAAAATCAAGCACCTAGCCGTGCAGTCTACCTTTAGAAACAATTGTGAATGAAAGGGTCGTTCTAAAGAGCTCGCTGAATTCGAGCGTGGTGCTGTAATAAGATGCCACCATTGCAACAGGTCAGTTTGTTAAATTTCTTCTTTCCTAGATAGTCCACGATCAGCTGCAAGTGGCATTTGGTTAGGAACCAAAGCAACTCCGCCCCAAAGTGGTAGACCACATGACGTTACAGAGTGAGGTCGCTGAGTGCTGAGGCACACAGTGGGTAAAAGTCACCAACACTTTGCTGATTCAATAACTGCTGAGCTCCAAACCTCCTCTGGCATCAATATCAGCACAAAAACTTTGCACATCCATCACTGCATGGGTTTCCATGGCCAAGCAGCTCCTGTAGGCGTAATGTGTAGGTGGCCCAGTACTTCTGTCCATATAGTGTATATTATTAGTAACTTTGCAGCAAGGATGTACTGTTGTATTACTTACTCAGCATCAAGTTATTTATTTTTAGCACCATTTTAAGAATTCAACTAAGATTTTAATTTAACTCTGAACCTGGGTTAAAATAAAAATACTGCTTTCAAATTTGGCCTTAAACAGGGTTAAGTATAGCACAGGCCAGTTTACCGAAACAAGCATGTGATGAAATGAGACAAAAGGTGAGACAAAGCAGCTAGACAACAAGTTTGTGAAGAAATCAGAAAGAAGTCTAACAGGAATAAAGAGTACAGGAAGAGAAAACAGAACATAAAGGAGACGGAGTAAAAGATGACGAGGTCAAAGGGTAAAGTGAAGAGTGAAAAAAGGGAAGCAAAATGGTCATATTTCACAACTGACAGCAGGCGTGTGGTCTGGCAGGCACGCCAGGAGTTAATGTGTTAGAGCTGAGCAGGTTCAGACCAGTCATCTCAGCTCACTGTCTTGACAAAGCACGATACTCGTATTTTACTCAAGCCATAGAGCTCAAAGTAAAAATCAATACATAAATCACTACATTAATACACAAAGAACAAGCAATCAGTGGGAAGGGTTCTGCGTTCATGCCGTACTGTAGGTGCAGAACTTCACTCCATATTAAAGCGCATCAAATTAAACCAATAAAGCCTGAATGAGATTTCAGCATTTCTTGTGTTGATTACTCAAGTTTTAACATCCAAACACTGCACAGTTCAATTTTATAAAATGCTTGGGTAAAAGCTTTTATTCGAACAAGAGCTAATCTTACTCTTCGTAAATGACTGCAAACACTTCTTATGCTAGGCTGTGAAATGAAAACAACAATTAAAGCTTGACAAGTTTGACAGCAGCACAATTTGAATAAAATTAGTTTTGTTTGTCTTAATGAGATGAAACGATAGTCGTCGCATTCTCTTTGTTTAATGCAAAGAGAAAAAAAAAAAACTAGAAAAAAAATGACATGTTACATCAGTGCACTACTTTTGGAAACATTACTGCAGCAGAAACAAGGAGCGGGGAAAGTAAGAAAAGTAGATGAAAGGTCATGGAGGAATACAATTTACCAAATACTGACAAATAATAATTTAGGCTAAAATGTTCACACAAAAAGCATTAGCCTTCAAATATCTGCTCTACAGTGTCATTCTGATGTGGGGGGAACTAGAGTTACACCAGCTTAAGTATGAATGTGTTTATTTTCCAAATACAAACATTAAGTCAACAATATAAAAATATAAATACAGGAAAGCATGTGTATTTGGGTTCAACATTTTCACATGGTTGACTCAGCTCGACAGTAACATCACATCAAAAGTATTCTGTCCAAGAACAACAGGGTTATTTTTAAAGAGATATATGCCCCATATATGAACCAGCCAAACAGAGGTTTGCACAGCCACTAAAGCATTGGCTGGCCTTTGGTTTGTTTAGGGATTACTCTAAACCGTTTAGTGAAATGGTGTGTGATCGCTCCCTGATACTGTCCTTTCAGGCCTAAGCTGCTTGCCAGTTACTGCAGGAAAAACAGGTGTTCTGTCACATTCTTTCACCTGCTACCCAAACTTTAGTCTGTGATCGTGCCAAATTTTAAAACAAATTTTCTAAGAAAAGAAAAATGATGTCCAGATATCCTTACAGCCCTCAACTGACAACCTCATAACCATACAAATACTTCTGACGGGTCCTTCAAGCACTCTATAAAACTATAACTACTGTACACCTATAACAAACAGTCCTGTCTCTTGAATAGACCACACAGCGCCTTAGCACTTTAATCATAAAGGAATAAATAATTCCAGATAACTTGAGCCATTTGTAAATGTAGTATCTCACTATAATTAGATAATTAGAGATGAGAACTGCATTTCATAACTTTATAAACATCCAATTTGGAATCGGTATCGAGTCTGCCTCAACCACTGGCTGTGGCAGTGTGACCTTCAAGCACGGCTGTTATTATTTTCCACAGAGGTCAGCAGCTAAGAATGTGAAGCATGCAGAGCCTGAAAGATGCCTTTCTCTTCCCAACAACCCCCAACACTTTTTTCTAAATATTTTTTGCCACTATACCTATACAATACCATCATTTCTGTTTGAAATCAAGAGCATTTGGAAGCATACCTTGGGGTAACTCCACCATCCTATATGTCCTCTCCTGTCTTTTTCTTCCTGTCCTACACTTTCAGCTGCCTCAGGTTTGTAGCACACACTATTGTGAGCACTAAATAGGATGTCATGGTGACGCTGGTCAGTATTTTGAAGAACAGTAGCAAATCATTGGAGAGACCTGAGAAAAAAATAGGAGAGCTATTTTAATCTGTTTCCCTGCAGGATATCCTTGGACAACATGTCAAACAGAATCACACACAACCGACATTAACTTGAGTCGAGCCATTCTGAGTGTATTCAACCTTATGGCATTCACTTTCTTAAATTATGCATCTCAGGACTGCATGTACGCAGAACCCAGAATTCAGTACTTCTAATTATCTACTACTTTTTTTTTTTTTTTTTGCTCTGTGAAGCACTCTGCAAATACATTTTGCAGAGTGTATAAATATAATGCAGGCAGTAATATATTATAGCAATGAATCCCTACGTATTTTCAATGAGGATAAATTGAGTGGGTTCTTAAAGCACTGCCCCCCCCCCCAAGCCAACTTCAGCACCACAAAGTTCTGGTCCTTCACTCATGAACACAGAACCAGACTCACCAATAGAAACACTGTGGAGACAGCACTGCTCCGAGTGAGACCAATATTTCAAAATACTATGAAGTTACCTTGCTCAATAGCCTAGTAAAAACAAACAAAAAAAAAAAAAAAAACAGTCCTCTCTTTGGTCTTTCTAAACAATCCAAACAACTTTCACCAGTTTTTAATGCCATTTCGTCACGTGGATGCTTTGTTTATGTGCTTGCATGTCATTCATTTGATGTTTTGTTGATTTCCTAGAGCTATGAGAAAAAGCAGCATCAACTTCCATGCCATTTAAAATTAAGACAAACATTTCTCTTTAGTTATGTGCTTTTCTGTGCAATGTGCATCCATGATTTTGAGGTCCTGTGTGTGTGGACTTTTAGAGGCATGGTAACTGGAATACTGCAGTATTATGATGCTGTATTATAATCCATGCAGACTATCACCAGAAAAAAATCCCTGAACTTTTAAGCAAATGCTCATGACCAAATATTCTCTGAAACGCACGGTCGAGTAAAATGTCTGCTGATGTCTAAAATAATGAAAATCAACATTGTGTCTTAATATGGCTTGTGTTTTTACACAAAATAAACTGTAAAATTAAAACATAATTCTTCATTGTGTAGTCATAATTAACAACCACCTAGGAGGTTTAGAAAATAAAGCGCCCAGCAATAGTAAATTCTAGAGAGCTAGAGCCGACCTCATGTTGTCTTTAAAGAAATAAGTATCAGGTAACAGTTAAATTACTGCTGCTCTTAGCCACCCTTAGCATCCACAGTACCTTTTAGGTTTCATTTCTGGACACATCACCCAAAATGGTTTGTGGGCAAAAGGAAACCGTGCAACTGCTCGCAGGTGTCCCATTGGTCACTGGGAGGGGGGGGGGGGGAGAGAGGGCTAGCTGCCCATCTCATGCTTAGAGTACCAAATGATTTCAGTTTACACTTCGCATGTCCTGGGATCTGGACCTTAAGGTCATCCCTTACCTCAGGGCTTCAGACCTTTAATAGAAGCCTGACATTAAATTGTCATTTTTTCTGGAACTGCACAAATTTACATTATATCAAAGTCTTGAATTTTCAAAAACCTTTTGGGTATATTTATTTTTATAACACTTTTATAAATTGCGATCTTCCAATTCCATGACCAAAAGGAACCCTGATGAAGTCAATACTGGCCTACCTGGTCTGAATAGAGGTGAAACGGTAATATCAACTTCCTTGAGCATTAGCTTCCTCATGTAATAAGTTATCAATATACTGTCAACAAATAGCACCATTTTAAACAGGCAGTCTAAGCCATTACCCCACCAATCTGACTTAGAGTCACTACTTCATGACTCCTCGTGATGGTGCTGATCAAATGAATGAACTCGCAGAGGAAAAATGACGCACAGTGCAGAAAACGAGGGAAAGATCAAACTGACACGTTACCAAAATGCATACACCCACACACAGACACACACACACCACACTGACATGCCTTTAACTTTTCCCTATTGGTACACAGATGTTAAATGTATCACATCAGAGTTTTGGTAAGTATCAGGTATTTCATAATTGCTCTATTGTGATGCTACTGAGGGCAACATATTGTGACAGTATTCACTGATCCCACCCTCAAACTATCCTCAGAGCTATATTCTGGAATAATATTGTGCACCTAAGAACGTTCATACAACAAATACAAGAAAAACCCATGATGCTGGCCCATGAGTTAACTTTCAATTGGTCCCACCTCCTTTGTTCATTGCTGCCAGGTTGATCAATTCTGCCCTGACATCCATTTAAGCTGCCAATAATGTTTTACACTATTGTCCTTAAACAAGCAGCGACCCTATTGTAAAAGTTAGCAGGCCAGTTCATTTCAGTAAGGGTATAACGGATTATTGGTTTTCCAGTCAACTGCCCTAATCTAAGCCAGCAGGGGTAAATGTCTGCTCTGGAGTGAAAGCATCACGTTGTCCTGTTGCTTATTGTGCTTTTTTTTTTTTTACATTTTTAATCTGGACATGTGAGATAGCTCAACAAATTAAAAAATAAAATAAGCCATATCCTGAAAGAAGCAGAGCAGCTAAGTCTACTCCAGAGATGAAACAAACTAGACATCTCAACACCCCCTCCCCCCAAACTCGTGGGCACACACACATACACAAAGACCACAAACAGAAACTCATGTAAAAGAAATTTGTACCACTGCCACAGTCCTGTACAGTTTACTGAGGTTTGTAACAGAAGTTGGAACCAGAAAATTAAAAAGTAAAAAGATAAAAACTTTCACAGTGATCCTGGCTCAAACCAAACAACCTAAAGTAACATTATCTGTTTGTGAAACTTACCCTTTTCCCCACAAGTCTGCTTGCTGTCAGTCTTTCATTCCAGCTAGGCAAGTTTGTTCCTCAGATTTCTTTCGTCTCAAGATGGAGGCAGAAAGTCTCCAAACACCGTTCCTTTGCTCTGAGTTTTTGTTATTACCAGGTCCAGCTCTGCTTCTCTCCTACTGACTGCTGCACGAGCTGCTAACATGACAACACTGATAAACAACCAGCTGGAATGACAGACACCAGTGCTCAAACACACAGGTGCATGCAGACTCCCAGTGAACACAAACAGAGAAGGCATAGACAGCTCAGAGAAGCACAGTATAAAACAGCTCCTTTGCCAGCAGTTCGCCCCTTGTGTGGAACTCCAACCTTACTCCACCTACCTCCTCCTCTTGCTCCCCGTACCTCCCCTCCCTCTCTCCTAAACAGCTCCAAGACATTACAGAAAGGGCCCCAGAAGTTTCTTTTTCTTCAACTTTTTCCTGTTAACAGTTGAAAGTACAACACAGAACTCTCATCTTTTCCTGGCAAAATTCACCAAAACAACTTCTGTACAACAAAGCGGAGCAGCACAAAATAAAAACAGGAATCTTTTATTTACAGAAACAGTCAAACTAAAGTTATATTCACAACTATTTTATATCACAGAAAACACCAAATCTCCTGCTTGGCACTATCTTTTCATATACCAGCGGCACAGATAAATGCTCCGACTCTTTATGTTACACAGCTGTAAAAATGATCCATGCTTTAAATACACAGAAATCTCCTTTAACAGCTCCATGTTAAACAGTGCAGATTTTATGATCCTTTGACACAAGTTGACTCATCACAAAGACGAAGGAATGAAAACTATCTGGGCAAACAAAGACAGCTAAGCATGGCCATGTCTTCAAACACAGTGTTACACCTGGCAAACAGCTACTGTATTTAAGAAATGGCTTATGAGCCTTCATATGAATTTTCTATATGGCTGAATATAATTAGAAGCAGCTAGCACTGTGAGCCCAGCAAAGCTGATGAGAATGATTACAGCTGATTCTGTAAATATTAAATCAGTGGTTTTCTTGTGGAAACTGCTTCTCTCGCTCACATTTATTTCTGAGAGACGTTTATAATATACAGCGGAACCATTTCACAAAAGTAATTTCTTTAGTACCACGACGGTTGATGATGTTTGCACTAAAGTCCATCCGGATATCCAAAGTCAATAAATAACTGTACCCTACACTGAGGAGCACCAACACTTTAGATGCCATCTATCAATCTGTAACAAACAGGATGTCAGTCCCAGCTGACATCTTATTTGTTACAGTGTATTGTCGGTTCTCTGTTCTCGTACTCCGGAGGCACTTCGGCCCATCATGATAACGTGTTATGGCCTCACTCACTCGTGACAGCTGTGTCCAACCTTATCACCGATCAGACTAGCCCTGCAGAAACTGGTTGCCTAATCCTAAGCTTGTGCTGCTGTGTAAAACTGACGTTCTCCTGGTTATTTGCCAGAGCTGCTTCGCTTGAGTGACAAGCAGATTACTTCACATTTGTTGTCATTAGGGAATTTTCGAAAATCAGCAAATCCTTGATTTATCCATTCATAGCACTGAAGGCAAAAAGCTTTTTTATAATTCTGGATTTTGTCATTAACTAGCCTGAGCACTACATAGAACAAGACTTTTAGCTCCTAAAGGACACCTACTGTATATTTCAGTTCCCCCAGGATTCTGGTTCATGTTATTGCTAACAGGACGCCTCAAGGACTTATGTCAGCCACTTTAGATCCTTCTTACATGCAAACTACCATTGCTGTTCTGCAATGCATCTGAAGACCCTCAATGAGTACAACAAGGAGACAGGAGGCCAATACCACTGTCAGAACTTGCCAAGAGACCCCTCTCACAGTGAAACTGAATCCCAAATTGTTTAAATGGAGGACAGGATGAAGAAAGGTCCCACAACATGACTGTGGCACAACACTACAACAAACTTTAGCAATACAACTCGATTTTAAATGGGTTTTAGCATCTTTCAGATTATTGTTTGGGTTTTAAATTTGGCAGCTCCACTGTTTCAATACACTGCTAAAAAAACAAAAACAAAAAAAACCTTGTTTTTAGCCAGAAAGCTCTGAAAAACACTAAGTTTGCTGCTCAAACAGCAGACAGACAAAATCAGATTTATTAAAAAAAAAAAAAAAAAAAAAAAAAAAAAAGAGAACTCACATATTTAAGAGATTACGTTTAAAAAAAAACCAAAACATACTAATGCTGCAAGACTGAGGTGATAGAAAATATGTGCATGGGTGAAGGAAAGAAATCCTCTTTTTTTTTTAAAATCCCAATTCATTGTTCAACATTGAAAATGAAGGTCTGCCTGACTCTAACCCCATTTAGTTAGCTGTTCAGTGGCAAAGTAGCTGCATATCTTGGCAGAGGAGTGCATCCTGGGCCAAGGCCAGTACCCCATCGCGCACCTCTGAACAATAATATCTGCTCGGGTTCTGCACAGTTTCTTTCTTTGCCCGTGCTTCACTTCTCCACCACAGTTGTGTATAGAGATTTCGGTTACAGCATTTCTTTATGCTGAATTAAACATTAATTTAAACTCAACTAATAGACTGAGATTTCTGAATCTTTAAATCTTTATAACTACGCACAACAACAAATTGAGTCCTACCTGTACTATGACCACTGTCCAAACACAATGCCACATGCCAACAAATTAAAAATATGACCTGTTCGTGTGCTTTTGGTGGTTCCTGAAGAACAGAGACTGAGCCAAAAAAAAAAAAAAAAAAAATTATTTAGCTGTGTGGACAAGTGATGAACACCTACCGACTACTAGCAGGGATGCTGGTCAGCGCTGCCACTGTCCTCAGGGCCCTGCAAAGAATGAGCATATGACACGCAAACCATCATAACCAGTGAGCACCAAAAATACCTGTTGTGGTTTTGCCATTTTGCGTAAATCTTTTGCATGATGTGTTCAGCTGGTGTTTTTATTTGTTGCTTTTGTTTTTCACTAAACCTGTCATTAAGCTAGTCATTCACACTAGTTTCAAATGTATCATTACCAACAAAAATAATTATCACCGTAATCTGGTAAGCAAAACAATCCATGCTTTTGCATTCAATTAAAAGGCCCAACACAGAGTTGTCTGAAAAGCATCAAACACAAGAAACAATGTTAATATACATGTTACACGGGACAAAATTTAGAACTTGCTGGCTCATAGTGTAGGTGAGCTTGTGGGTAATTGGCTATACAGGACTTTCTGATATCGGTTTAACAGCGCCATCTAGCGTGGGTCTGTGTGTACTGCATGTCAAGCATGCATGTGTGAGAGTGAGGTTGATATTTAAAAAAAAAAAAAAAAAAAAAAAAAGGAGCAAGAGACCAATATATCAGAAGCACTCAATTTACTCCCAGTGGTAATTTATATTCAAATTTTAATCTTCTACTTTTTATACAATTTAGAATGAAATGAATATCTTCAGATAACCCTTACAGTGATGATCGAATTTAAAAAAAAAAAAAAAAGCCTGAAGCTGCATATTTAGAAGAGCGTGCAGATTAATTACGCACAAGAATTAAAATTAAATCCACTCCATACTGCAAGTATCTAAAACATTAATTGTTAGGTGAATTAAGTGTTTGCAGACCATAAAAAAAAATCAATTATGCTATGGGCTTCTTAATATACTACTATATATAATATTAATGTAATATTTGCTATACACTATAGTGACAAGAATACATGTACACAATAAGCAGTAGACAATAAATTAAACATACAACATATTGCCAAAACAGGGTTCTAGCCAGCGGTTGATTGCCTGGTGCTGCACCTTGTTGTGGTGCCCTCGTGCTGGGCTGAGAATTTCAGCAGTTAGTTACTGGAACAGATCACTACCGTAACAGTTAGCTAGTGACTTGGCCATTAGTATTAATCATTCAATTCAGGTGTTCCAGTCACTTCCATGGCCACAGGTGTATAAAACCAAGCACCTAGGCATGCAGACTGCTTCTACAAACATTTGTGAAAGAATGGGTCGCTCTCAGGAGCTCAGTGAATTCCACCATGAAAGGATGCCACCTTTGCAGCAAGTCCAGTCGTGAAATGTCCTCGCTAATAAATACTCCAGTCAGCTGTTATTGGTATTATAACAAAGTCACCACGAAGTGGTCAGCCACGTAAAATGATGACAGTGGGGTCAGCAAATGTTGAGGCGCATAGTGCGCAGAGGTCGCCAACTTTCTGCAGTCAATCACTGCAAACTTCAAAACTTCATATGGCCTTCAAATTAGCTCCATTACTGTACAGTGTGTAGAGAGCTTCATGGAATGGGTTTCCATGGCCTAGCAGCTGCATCCAAGCCTTACATCACCACGCGCAATGCAAAGCGTTGGATGCAGTGCTGTAAAACACACCGCCACTAGAGCAGTGGAGTTCTCTGGAGTGATGAATCACACTTCTCCGTCTGGCAATCTGATGGATGAGTCTGGGTTTGGTGGTTGCCAGGGGAACAGTACTTGTCTGACTGCATTGTGCCAAGTGTAAAGTTTGGTGGAGGGGGGATTATGGTGTGGGGTTGGTTTTTTAGGAGTTGAGCTCAGCCCCTTAGTTCCAGTGAAAGGAACTCTTAATGCTTCAGCATACCAAAACATTTTGGACAATTTCATGCTCCCACCTTTGTGGGAACAGTTTGGGGATGGCCCCTTCCTGGTCCAACATGACTGAGCACCAGTGCACAAAGCAAGGACCATAAAGACATGGATGAGTGAGTTTGGTGTGGAAGAACTTGACTTGAATTAGAGTGGAGACTGTGAGCCAGGCCTTCTTCTAGGCCAACATCAGTGTCTGACCTCACAAAGGCAGTTCTGTAACAAGGGTTAAAAATTCCAATAAACACTCCTAAACCTTGTGGAAAGCCTTTCCAGAAGAGCTGAAGCTGTTATAGCTTCAAAGGGTGGGCCGACATCATATTAAACCCTATGCATTAAGAATGGGATGTCACTCAAGTTCATATGCGTGTGAAGGCAAACTAGCAAATACTTTAGGCAATACAGTGTATGTGCTTCTTAATATACTGCTCGATATACTGTTAATGTAATATTTCTATACATTAAAGCTTATACACCATATAGGCTCTGACAACTAGACTAGCAGTAGGCTATAAATTAAATATACCATCATATCCTCCTCAGCTTCTTGTATCACATGTGGAGCAAAGCTAGCTAGTGGCTATTATGCTAACCGTTAGCCATGTCACAGGTGCATCTTACCTGCTTTAACGTGTAGTGGGGTTATTCTTAATGGTCCTCCGGATTAAAAAAGAAAATGTAGTTTTAAAAGTTTCGGCACCATAAACGTGTATTATACCAAGTGCCTCACATGAGAAAACTTCAGAGGAAATTCATATTAACTGGCTAGAACAATTACTTCCAGATATCTTCCTAACTTTTTTAAGTATATAAAAGGCCTCTCTTAAATTAATGTTTCAGAATCATAAAATGGTCATATAGCTCACACATTAACCAAAAAAAAATATCATCTTCGAGGTGTAGACCATACAAAAGCGGTTAATTAAGAGAGAAAGTCCTTTCCGGTTAGCAGGCAAAGGAAGGTTTACATTAAGCTCTGAGATGGTAAATCACATCTGGCAGCATAATGTCTCCAAATAAAGTGAAACAAAATGTGTGAAAGGTCTAAGTACCTGCTAAGAATTAGTTCCTTTTCTTTTATTACTTACACAAGTGGGCGGATGGCTGCTCCGCTTTGTTTAGGGCCTGGTACTACCACCACACCTGCCAACAGGTCTAATTAGGGGTGGGGGCGTGGTGGTTAGGCTAAAACTTTGTATCCAATTTTGTGTTGAATAATTGTGTTGCAAAGTACTTAAATAAAAATTGTAATCCTTCCCGGGTAGCTTAATAGTACACAACTTATATAATCAAACATTTAAAGTACCTGAAGTAAATGTACTAATCATGCAGATGATAATTACTGACTACGGATGATGTTAATTACTTATATGTTGCTGAGTGGCTTGATTATAATACAATGAAGTTTATCTGCAAAATAATAAGAAACTAAAGCTTTAAAATATATGCTGTTGAGGGCACTGCATCAAAAATATAGCACTGTAAAAGCAAAAAGTAGTATAACATAGAAATACTAACAAAGTACATTCAATTCAATTCAGTTTTATTTATATACCACCAAATCACAACAAAGATGAACTTGTACTTTAATAGAGTACTCGAGTAAATGTACTCAGTTATCAGTTACTTGCACTTTTTTTTGTATTAGGATATCTCTGGGATTTATTGTGTAGTTTAGGTGACAGTTGTGATTTGGCAATATATATATAAATTAAATTGAATTGAACTGGTCCGGCCCACGTATGTGGCCCACAATGCAAAATCAGTTTGATATCTTGATGCTAGGCAATCTTTATTGTTTTAAATAACAAATGTGCTTTTTCTGTGGTGGCAGGTCTGCTGTGAAAAAATGTCCACGTGCACGTTCATGTGACTGATACTGCAATTGGTACAGAGTAAAACCTTAAAACAGCTAAACATATTGTATGTATATTTTCATACTTTCAGCAGACAGTTTACAGTAACAGAAAATAGGCAGCAGTGCACTGCAGTGTTCATTTGCGTTCATTTTCTCGCTGCACGACAAAACGGAGTAAGGTTTTTACAGAAGACATAGAGGGCTGATATGTGTTGGCCTTCATAGCTCCAAACCTTGTTTTATTAATTTGTAGAGTATCTGTGGATTTTCAGACTCATACAGCAAATAAGTGGTGTAAGCAGTAAGCACTTAGATCATCTGATGTAACCCCCAAAAAATGAAATTCATCACGTTGCTGAAAAGTACTGTGGTTATCAGGCTTACAGAGTGTCGGGGTCATGAAAAGCAAGCAAACGTTTTAGTTGATAAAAAATAACAACACAACAACATTCTGTATATTATCATATAAATTTTCTTTGTCATACTGACGCTTTGTTGTCTCCAGATAAATCCTGTGGGCCATGGCTTACAGTAAGGCTAAATGAGTCATGTGGGCAGATAAATGTTGACATAAGAGAAAATGATATGACATTTACAGGAATCAAAACTATAATAAGCTACCCACCTCAGCACCAAAAACGATGAAGATCAATTGTCCCCTGTCTGATTGTCAACATTTCTTTTGTGCTTTTTTTTTTTCACCGGAGGGTCATAGCTACAGGTTAAATAGTTATTTCTGACCCATGGAAAAATAGTTTTGTGATACACAAGTCTTTCTCAACTAATTCTGGTCACAGTGTGTGAGAAGGCAGCAGAACGCAAAGTCATCACCCCCTCCCCTCTCTGCCAAAGAAGGGCCCACAGACAGAGTTTGATGAGACACCCTCTCACGGCATAAAACCTGATTCATCGGCAACCATCAACAAACCTCTACATTCCTCGTAGCACCTCTCCCTTTTGGGTTAAGAAGTATAACATTGAGTATAATGCAGCAAAGTGCCACCCAAACTGTAGCTCATTTTTTCTGTAACCTCCACATAAACTGTGCATTTCCGTTCCTGAGCAGTGTGTTTGAATACATTTGCCTTCGTTTATGCACTTTTTTTTCCTTTTTTTTTTTTGCATGATGTCTTTGATGGAAGCCACTTTTATTCAGCAGTTCAAGGTAGAGCCGAAGAGCATATCCTTCAGTCTTGCAATAGCATTTCCCTCCAGTTGAAACTGTGATTGGGCCCATGTGTCAGAGGCAGAATCGGTGGGTCAACCAGCTGCCACACCCCAGTCTCTCCCATTTCTTCACAAGCACAAAATCCCAAGTAAGGAATCTGCACAAAGAAGACACAGATGTGCATGTTGTGAAAAACGAAGCAAAGGGAAAGGGAGCGGTTACAGCAGAAATGAAAGGAGCATTGAAACCAAAGCACTAAACTGACCTTTCGGACAACTTGGACGAAGTCCTTGGAGTTTTGGGGGTTGAGGCCTTGTATCTGGCGAGTGCAGGCCTCCAGGGAGGAAGCATGGGCCACAAACAGGACCGTGTTTCCTGTGTGAAAGAGGTAGAGAGCATAGAGACACATTCCACAGATACCATAAGCTTTCTGTCCCAAACTAAGCCGTTGATGATGTTCAGTTTCTTTGATATGTGTGCTTTACAAAACTAACTAAAAAGCTTAAACTTAAAGTACTAAAAAAACACAGTTTTATCTATATACACGTCTTCCTACAACATTTAAAGGTTACAGGGAGTGTATGCGGAGTCAATTACAGCTTTCTGTCTGGAGCCAGCAAAATGGGATTTCCCATAGATCATATTGCTTATTTTTGTTTAACAAGAAAATATCTTTTTGAAGGAATTTAAGGAATCATCTTGAGGAGAAAGCGTCTGTTTTAGGCAACGAATGTTGCCAGTATTTGATGCTTACTAAACTATTAATTTAAAATCCTGGGTACATGTTCACAGTTATACTTTACCCAAGTTTTTGCACTCTGTCAGGATCTCTCGGGTCACCTGGAAGCTCCTGCTGATGTAGGTGTCGTAGGATTCGGACACTGTCAATTTACTTATGGGAATATGAGGTCTAGTAAAAAAACACGACACTGGGGGTTATAGTAAATAGTAGGATCACAGAAAACAGCACAAGATGCTATAGTGCTAGTGTTGCTGTGTACCTGTATGTTGTGTCCACACTCAGGTTAGCAGTAGCCAGGTCAGCAGGAGGGATCCAGGTAGGTAAACATGTTCCTGAAACCCACTTTGTCCATTCAAACAATCCAGGCTCCACACGGATTTTTGTCTTTCCGTCCTGCTGGAGACCTGCCAGAGAGTTGGACAGAAGTCTACAGAGATGGAAAAAGATGCCTCACCTACTCTTGCCTAACTTTCTTTCTTTTCTAATCCACACTGATGTGTCTAGGTACAATTTAACACTTGCAGTTGCAATTTAACACTTTATAAACTACATCTAGACAAGTCTCACTGTACAACAAAAGATTTCCAACTCAAACTAACATTGAAAGTGTCACATAGTTTAAAAAAAAAAAAAAGCCAAGTACACGCTGGTCTCAGCAAACCAAAGTCTGTGAAGATGAGGTCCTACCTTGGAGAATATGCTGAGCAGTCTGGATGCAGCGAAGAGAAGGAGAGCAGTAAACAAAGTCTACTGTTGCATGGCTTTCTAACAGGGCTTCCCCTGAAATAGGACAAAATACAGTGTGATTCAATGGGCAAGCACTTTATTTATCATGTAGTATGGGAAATAAAATCACAGTTAACTATGCACTGGTAAACAACATAAAAAATGAAATATACCAACCTACAAGGCGGGCCTGCGTGGTGCCAAAGACAGTAATTGGGCAATCCTTATCAAAGTCCCGGTGCCCTCCGATTCGAGCTGGTAGACTGGTTGGCATGTTGAGATTAGCGCGAATGTATCTGCCTACACAACACAAAATCAAAACCAGGAAGAAATCAAGTCAAACGTGTTTAATGTCGACCTAACGCGTTAAAAAAAGTAATCTCTCTATCATGCTTACCTTTGGAGTCAAAGCACTGAGTGACCCAGTGTTTGCCAAACACCACATCCATCCTCTCCCCATGGCGGCACACAAACAGCCTCATCTTGGACAGGGAGGGCTGACTAGCCGGTCTTGACACCTACGATTAAAATTGTTTGAAATTGTGAGTCATTAAAGACAGCATGCACAGCACCAATCTGGAGCCTCTGCAAGGAGCCTACACAGTAATTATTGTCATTAACAAACTCTTTATTGGGATGCATAAGATTATTGTAATACAACAGTGAGGTTCGTGATGTTTTTTTTTTTTTTAACTTCAATATGTTTTCTGACTGTACATTTTCCTTGAGGGCTGTACCTGCATTGGAAGACAGAGACCAGGGAGGCTGGGAGGATCCACAAGGCTGTCAAGTAGACTGTCATTTTGCTGTCCGTCAAAAAGTAACCCACCAACAGTGCTGCCGGAGTTCAGTGGAGAGGCACAGTTGAGAAAGGAGTGAGACCTAGAGAACAGAAAAACACAAATTACTTTATTTGTTAATACAGCTTTAAAAAGGGCACAGTAACCCACGGTGCTAATGTGTAATTGTGTTTATTACCCTGCTTCTGTTCCTTACCCATGGACAACCCACGTATCAGACTCATCGGCACGGCTGACGTAGTTCTCAGGGAGGAGGCCGGACAGCCCTGTACCCAGCGAAGTGCCGTATACCCAGCCTTCGCTAGCAGTGCTCTGCTCCATTGGAGACATGAAAATGAAGTCTCCTTGCAATAGCTCGAGCTCATCATCATTCTGAGGCACGTACGGGTACATGACTTGCAGTGTCTACAGGGGGCAGATGATTAACAGCCATTAAGACTGTAGCAATTTCAAGTGGCAGAGTTACAAGTGAAAAGGGGGCACATGCTTGTTAAAAGAAGTTACTCATTTAAATGAGAGAAAGTCTACCTCGTGATTAGCAAACCGAATATCCCTGGAGAAGAGCACAGCCAGCCAGTCACAGCCTGAAGACACATCCAGACTTTTGGCTAACTTCTCCAAAACCGGAAGGCTACTGGCTTGAAAGTGGTATGACAAAGTGACATGAAGCTGTTTCTTATGGGGCTCAACATGAGCATCTGGATCAAGGAAAAAGAGAGCGAGATATGCCACAATATTAAAATGACTGACAGGTAAAATGAATAACACTGGCCATCTTGTCATAGTGTCATGTTCTCATGGGAAAACCTGGATCCTGGTCTTCATGTAGCTGTTTTGCTACATGACCAGCATCTCTCCAGTGCCTACAGGTACTCCCAGTGGCCCAATAAACACAATAAAAGGTGGCTCCTAGATCCAAACTCTGCAGATATGATCAAGGATCTGCAGGATGCTTCCAAGAAGCCCAATTCACAGAAGCCAGACACTCCCGCAACCCACAGAAACCAAAGAATTAACTACTAACACCTGGTCTCAGTCTCACAGGAACACCCCCCAATATCCCATGTTTATACCCTGACAGATCAAAGCTGTTTGGGCAGCCTGAGGGAGACTTCGTGGCTGACTACATGAAAGGCTCTTTCTTGGCCAGGTGAAGTAACTTCCGGCAACCTAATGGTAACAACAAGCAAACCATCCCCCAAATGTAGCTTCTAATATACTGGACAGGCAAAAGAGTTGTATTGATCCTCTTTTCTAACTCTCTGTGAGAAAGCAAATAAGCATCTACATGTCAGTCTATTCCTTTGAACTAAATAATTGCTGAGCAGAGCCTGGGAGCACCAGCATGGCACACAGTGTGTGCAAGACAGTGTTGATTTATAACTTCTCAACCAAAGGAACAAAGGGGACTTAAACCTGCTTTTGATGCGGCTTCACTGGCAAAGTCAGAAGCAAAAGTCTTCAGAACCTCTGCCGTCTTTTCGTCCACAAAGAGGCCAATGAAGGTTGGGGAGATGTAGAGCTCCAGGGGGAGGGGCATGGGTATGCGACCTTTCCACTTGGTCACGGTGGTCTGGAGAGCATCGGACAGAGCCTCCACCTTCGCATCAGTACACTGATCGCAGAGGAGACAACAAAACAGGAAACTCAGCATCAGCAATGATACATTGAATGCTCTGTCATTGCTAGAGACATGCATATAAAAAAAACTGTGCGCATGCACTACCATTTAGTGCAAAGTTTGTTTAGATCCTTGTCCATTATGCAATACTATCTTTGGCGACTAGAAGAACAGAGAAGGCCTACCGGAGATGGTATTGTTCCCTCATCTGTCACATCAACAGTGATAGCTCCTGTGCTTAAGAAACCTCATGCAGATACAAACAATTTCAATAACTTTTGTCCAATATCCAATCAACCCTGTCTATCTAAAATCCTTGAGAAAATAGTTGCTTCTCAGGTTCATGCTCACTTGTCTCACAATAACCTTCATGAACAAATCCAGTCTGGTTTCTGCCCCTTTCATAGTACAGAAACAGCCTTGGTAAAAATCACTAATTACCCCCTCATGGCAGCTGACGCCAGTCTATTAACTATTCTCATCCTCCTTGATCTGAGTGCAACCTTTGACACCATATCCCATAGCATCCTTCTTGACAGACTAGATTCTACTGGAATCATGGATACACCCTTAAAATGGTTTAAAACCTAACTCAAAAATTTCAAATCCCAGCAATTTCCAGTTACTACTAGCATCCCCCAGGGATGTGTCCTCGGGCCTCTCCTATTTATTATCTATCTACTTCCACTGGTTGTTTTTTCCATAAATTTAATATCAACTCTTTAATATCAACTCCATTGTTATGCTGATGACACCCAGCGCTACCTGTCTTAAAAAAAAACTACCTGACTACTACTTGACAGCACACTTTCTTTCCAAGCTCACATCAATAATGTCACTCAACCCTCATACTTTCAGTTTCCTAACAGCTTCCTTAACCGCCTCCATCCATCTCTCACACACAACCGTAGCGCCATCCTTGTTCATACCTTAGTTATGTGTAGTGATTACTGTATCTCTGTTCTCTTTGGTCTTTCTCTCAAGTCCTTTCATAAACTTCAACCAGCCCATAACTCTGCCACTCGCATTATCACCAGAACTCGCTCCATTAGTTATTTCATAGAGTTTAAAAAATTTACTTCTTTAAAATGGGTTATTCACTCTGATTGTCTTGCACCTGCCATATGAATCCTCTGTTCTTCATAAGTTTATGTTGTCAACTTGTTTTATTGACTTTACTGGTATTTTCTGGTTTATTAGGCCCGAGCAGCGAAAGCGCTGCGAAGGCCTCTTGAAATCGTACTGTTTCTTATTATTCTTCCGCCAAAT
>JAVDPK010000849.1:97600-126226 GCA_034780415.1 Cichlasoma orientale | reverse complement strand
ATCACTGGATATAAATTAACTTTGTTTATCAGCCCTGGTGGAAGGTTGGGGAACGGCGCGAGAGGGTCGGCGATGGCGATGGGGCGGCGGTGCCGGAGCTCCCGCGGTCGCCGGCAAGGCCGAGCGGCGCTGAGCTGCGAGGGCCGACAGATGCTGCTTGCAGCTTTAATTCTTATTGTTTTTTTAACTCTTCTCTGTAAGGTGACCATGACTGTTTTTAAAGGCCCCTAAAATAAAATGTATGATTATGATTATTATTAATATTACGACTTCCACTAAGCACTGCGTCCTGGGCTCAACATCACTGAGTCAGCCTGTTACAGAAGCAGCAGAGAATATTTCACAGTGCAAGTACACTTGAGTTGGTGCAATTTTAAATGGTTTATTTAGTTTTCCTTTTTTGTTTACTGGACTGTGTCATAGGAAGTTAATTGATAAATAAAAACCACTATACTTAAAAGCTTCCTTACTTTTCCTACTATTGCACATCACTATATTAAAATATGAATTGTGTGTCATACAAGACTGCACAGATGAAAGGCCAGGCACATCCTGGACAGGTCTCCAGTCCATAATAGGGCTAACAGGAAGACAGACACACCTACGGCCAGTTTACAACCACCAGTTAATCAAACATGCGTGTCTCTGAA
Organism: Cichlasoma orientale; assembly: GCA_034780415.1. Lineage (NCBI taxonomy): Eukaryota > Metazoa > Chordata > Actinopteri > Cichliformes > Cichlidae > Cichlasoma > Cichlasoma orientale. Next base: position 125,576 of record JAVDPK010000849.1, on the reverse strand, counting down.
CTGCGGGAGGAACTGGGTTGAAATGCAAGACACACACAGCTCATCAACAAAGAGGAACTTGGGTCAAATGTTAGCCAACAACTGTGGGACAGATTTTAAATTTGAAGACCACAAAGGAACCACGGGAGATTAACCAACCCAGGAAACCTAAACGCAACATGCTGTATTTGCAAGAACTGCTTTCAGTTCTACGTCATTCACTGCATTCGCTACACCAAGCTTCACTGAAATGTGACAGCATGTGTGAAATGTTAACACGCACTGTAACTAAAAGCAAATTCCTCAGGGTGAGTACAGACAATTTAAACACATACAGAGAAGGCTGAGACTGACCATGAAGAACTGGCAGAGGGTGATGTGGGGGAAGATGTTGTGTGCCTTGTTTTTGCCACAAGAAAGGCGGGACTGCTTCCAGAAGTGCGTGAGCTGCTGGAGCAGCGGCCCACTGGGTCGCAGATATAACACATACTCTCTGGGTAGGGGATCATCCAGGAAGGGGTCATCGACATGGGAGAAGAGCCTGGAGCGGCCGAGAGAACATCAAGTGATGAAGAAAAAAAAAATGAGTGAAAAGTGGGAGATAAAAAGCAGAGGTAGTAGCTCATGTCCAGCAGAGGGCAGTGCCATTGTAAGAGCAAACTGATGTGTCAATAAAATGTTAAGTTAGGTCAGTACATTTTTGCCATGTCAAGAATATCTATTTGATTTCCTGTTGAGCAATAATGACAAGTGAGAGAAAATATGTGAGCGTGTGCCTGTGTTGCTCTCACCAGTCACAAGCCGCCTGGACATTTTTGCCTCCTGTCGAAACCAGAGCTTTTAGGCTGCAAACAGGAAGAGAGAGGGAGAGAGGGAGATCAAAGCACAGCCACACAAATCAATACTTTCTCTTCCGGACTGTATTTATTAGGAGGAGACTGCTGGGCTTCCATGTGACCGTGAACAAAGAACAAACATCCCAAGAGAGCAGTAAAAAGACAGCACGCACACAATAATTCTTTCATTATTCATACCAGAGGCTCATGAAACACACTGAATCAGAGCAGCCCGTTTCTTTGCTAAGAAAACATTAAGACAGTCTGGTTCTATCATCAATTAGGTGTGGCCACCTACTGGGAGATGCATATCCCTGTTTTCAGTGTTTACTCGGGTTGAACTTGAAGTTGAGTATGCCTCTATTGCAAGACATTCAAATCATGGCCACTCATTCCTAAAAAATGTCTGCAAAAGCCAAACGCTACAAAATGAAGATCGACTATAAATGGCAGATACAATAATGCCTTTTGTTTTAATATAATGGTCATTAAAAAGAACAGTTCCTACCACAAGATTTATCTGTGTCATTTTATACTCTAATTTCTTAAGCCTTTTTTTTTTTTTTTTTAATCTGAAACAGAGAGCTGATTGAATGATTACTCTCGAGTGTTCAAAATCTAATTACCATCTTTTTATAAAGGCTGTTTTTGCAGGCCGGCTCTGAAGGGATTTGCTGATTCGAGGAGCTTTCTTCAGCTCTTAGAGGACTGACACAGAGTTGAGGCACGACGATTCAAAAGGTTCACAGTTTACCCCGCTGCAAACCTTTGGTGCACAATAGCACTAACTTTGCTATTTGTTAATATTTCTTATTTTTGGTATTACAGCCTGCAAGATGTGAATTCCTGGTAAACAACTAAGGAAAGAAAGTGACCCACTTCATTTGAAAACAACAGGGAATTCAATTTTAAGTAATTGCACATTGTATTTGCAGCATTTAAGCATTAAAACTCAGCCCCAAGCCATACAAATCCATCTCCCTTGAGCTTTGTGCATTGTGTGAAAATAAAGCACAGCTCCAAGTCAATTCATCTCCCATTCATTGCATTAGATAACCCTAAAAGCAAAACCTGCATAATAATGTGAGATTTTTCTAAAGGATATCTGTATTCTACCATAAAACAGCCCTGCTTGTTGCTACTTTTAATGGCAATTCTAATGAGCCTTAAAACTGAACAAGGGTTGTTTTCTGCCCCGTTGTTTGGCCACCATTTGACTGAATTTACAGCGTGATACGGACACCGTTCATTGTGCCGCCCTGGTGTTCGAACTCAATGAGCTATTTTTAAATTTGTCCCAGTGAGAGGGTCCTAGATACGGTGAAATTTCTGAACCCCAGGGCAGCATGCCCTGACAGAGCACAGCGTGCCACGATGAGAGCGCCAAGCCTATAGGATCGCAGCAGATGGCTCGCACAGATCTACCGCATCACACACATAAAGACCTGAATTATATACCAGCTACAAAGAGAGGCAAAAATTTGGCTAGTCTCCTGTTCATTCACCTGAACTGGCTGACTTTGATGACAGATATGACACATTACCTAAATGATTCATTTTCATCCCAGCAGAGCAAACCACCACTGCAAGGAGGAGGCTTAAGAAAGAGTCAGCTGTCTTAGTCAAAGATTCCACCTGGTGCTGTGTGGAGGAGGAAAAGAAGGGGATTTTCTCTCAGAAGGCATGATGGGATTACATGCAGATGTGACTGAGACGTCACAAAATCCAATCCAGGCTGGAACATTGGATTCTTGCTTCTTATCTCCTGGGTGTTTTATGAGAGTGAACCCCTGTGACATTAAATAATAGTAAAGCTCTTAGTGCAGAGTCACTGAGCAAACTGACATATGTGATGCAACAGCACTTGAATTTAATCTCTCCTTCTTTTTTTTTTAAAGCTTTTCAAAGGCGCAGAGACCCTGTTCCATGCATAAATAATAATGCAGCACCAAGCAGGAGCTCCAGCGCGGTGTTGCCGTTTTTATTCAGGCGCATGTTTTTTTGTAAAGGGTAGATAACAATAACGCCGAAAACAAAAGACCCTTCAGTATGTTTTGAAAATGTAATGCGCGAGGTCGTAGTTTAAGCTTCAGCTTTTCATGGATCACTTCACATATACGACTGGCTTAAGCTTGTCTATTTTTCCACCTTTGTTTAATCAATAATCTCTGCTGTGAGAATGTCCTTGACTGAGGTAGGCGAGCATGTTTTTTTCATGGCTGGAGAAACAGAGGACCGTCTTCCTGTGAGGAAGCCGTGCTAAACACCGGGCTACCAGGCTCGCGTCTTTGCTGCATGTTTAACTGTGGTTTGTGCTGCAATTTTTTTTTATGATCATGCTTGATGGCTCGCTTTGCAGTCGTTATGCAGGTGGCCAGAGTATTCACACTCAAACCTCTAGTGTGACTCCTCTGGTGGGAGCTGTTTAAACTCGTCTTTCTTGGAAATGTAATGTTCTCACTATGAGATCTCCCATGTATATTCCCCTTAGAAAAGAATATCCAATATAAAGCTACCGATTAAACCTGTGAGAAGAAAGAAATCACATGCACGTAATGCATTCCTTCCCCGGGAGTTTAATAATAAAGGTTATATTTCCACAATTTTTAAAGCTCATATTGGAAAATTAGAATAAACTGCTGCACATTTTGGAAATGAAATATCATTAAACCAAATTATAAATGCGGTAATGCCTTTTTCAATTCCCCACTTTCAAATTCAGTACTTTCTTTAATAAACTTTCCCACTTTTTTTTTTTTTTTTATACATTCATAGAAATTCTCAAGTGATTTAAATATGCGCTGTTCTTGTATTTCCTGCAGTCATTTCCTGGCTGTGTAGTGATGAATTAGGTCATTTTCAGAAAGATCTTTTTTAAAACCTGACTTTCAAGGCCTGACTTGGACTGACATGTGGAACCAAAAGGAAGTCGTAGTACACCAACAGACAAATTTAATGGCGCTATGTATGTTTTTGTCACCCATAACCTACATGCATACTCTTGCTTGCATGGCATGGCCTCGTTTCATAATACGACCTTAGATGACCCCTTGCTAATGCCTAGTGTACAGAGAGGTTATCACTGATAATAAGAAAACAGCTCATGTACATCTTATTTGTCCAGATATTAAGATACAGTCATGGTAAAAAAGAAAGCACACTAACTAGCTTTCATTTCTAAGGTTTTACATATGAGGACAAACACCTCACACTGACTGTTAAGCACGGCGGTGGATGCGTGATCTTTCGGGCACCTTGCAGTCATTCCGTTGACCATGAACTCTGAATACCAAAGTGTTCTAGAGTCTGATGTGAGGCCATCAATCTGACAGTTAAAGCTTGGCTGAAACTGAGTCACACAGCAACACAATGATCATGACCACAACAGCAAATCTAAAGAAGAAGGAAAAAGAATCGAGGTGTTGCAATGGCCCAGTCAAAGTCCAGACTTCAGATCTGATTGAAATGCTGTGGTGGGACCTAAATGAATGCCTGCAAACCTCAATGAACTGAAGCAACGTTGGAAAGATGAGTGGGCAAAAAATACTCCACAGCAGTGTGAGACGCTGATAAGTCATACAGAAAACTGTTACTGCTGCTAAAGGTGGTTCTACAAGTTACTGAATCATGGGGTGTATTTCGTTTTTCACACCCTGCTTCTGCATTTTGGCTTTTGTTTTTTTAATTAAATACATAATCTGATTGGATTTACCTGATTTTCAGACACAGTAAGGATTAGATCATTTTTTTTATTATGGTCTGATATGTAACGCCTAAAACTGACAGAGGATATGCCTTCTTTTTACCATGACTGTTCAGGCACGTTTCACAGGAGGAAGAAAAATTCAGAGACAATACTGTCTTAGATATTCCAATCACGACTTACTAATAATGCAAAGAATGCCAAAAAAAAGAGAGAGAAAACGTCTTTGGCTACGCTGGAAGATGGATTCTCTTTTGCCCTTCTGGTCAGAGTTTGTTTTTATTAAACTGAATATCCATGTTTCAAATGTGTTTCCCATGTGTTCCAGCATAGCTGAGACAGTCACAGACAAACTGTCCTTAATAACTGCATCTAACCTCTCGTTTGCTCTTAGCAAGAACCGAGTGAGTTATTTATAAACTGCACTTCCTGTTCACAGCTACACCAAGATAAAAAATATATCTATATTAGTGAGAGAACTCACTCTGGATTAATGGCTTCACACTAAGTATAAGAGAAAGTGACCATTACCGGCTGAGAGCTTCTGCTTCATTTGCACATGCACCATGATTACACGCAATATTGAAAACAGCCTTTTATGGCAGCAACATGCAACTGTGTTTAGTTCCTGTTTCCACTTTTAAGCTCACTTCACATAAAGTGTTGTGTTGCATGTGTGAACACCAATGTTTTTGTTTTTCATATATGTAAACATGCTGCGGACTGTTTATTACAGTGAACTTGATATCTTCCAGACAGGTTATTGTGACAAAACTCAACCACAAAAATGTCCAAAGAAAAAGGAGACCACAAATGAAAAGTATGTAGGACAGAAGTTTAAAAAAAGAAGAAGCATATCACCATGTCTCAGGACACACAAATGTGTTAAAGCCCCCCCCCCCCACACACACACACAAACACACACAAACTCCCGACTTCACTCAATAGGCAAATCAACATTTCCTGTTTACAAGCCACACATCTATCCACTTTTTATAGCCACAGGGCCGAGAGGAGTGCTAGCACCAGACTGCAGGCTGAGGAGAGCCCCCATCAGCAGAGGAAAGGTGCGCCCTTTGGCCTAGTCTGGCAGCCTACAAGCTGCCATCTAGACAACAAGGCTGATGCTTTCATATAAACAAAGCATTAATGCTTACCGACTTGACATTTACATTATTTAGGTTCATGTAAATGAAAATGAAAAGAGATACTTGATGACATGTGGATACGACATACAGAGTTTCTTGAGAGTTAGATGAGAAGATTGATGCAACTCTGATGTCTGTGCATTAAAGCAGCTGTTTCTCAAAGTGAAGGATCAAAAAAAAAAGTGCATCTGTACAGACGGGGACTATTTACACCTATGAAAACAAGCTCCTTCCAATATTATCTCTAAGTCAACAGTAAAAAAAATATGATTTAGACACCCTTCAATCTGCAATCAAATCATTCTTTTCACTCAGGAGACATTCATTCATTTGGTTCAATAGTCAGCTAGCTGTTTATGTTTGTCGTCTTAGTGACGCTAAACCCAAGCCAGTTAAATCTGTGGTAGGATTATTAAAGGGTCCTTGGAAAATTTTATAACGTGTCGTAGGCGCATAATTGCAAATAAATGGCTTTTTTACCCCATTGCTAGGTGGCTGCTAGTCAATACAATGACATTATACAATGACATTAGCTAACATTATATATCATGCACATACAAGTTGGCGTCTTCAATGCAAACTAGAGACGATTGCAGCAATCTGCTAGCGACCAAAGCAACAACAAGGAGTTTTTTGGTACAGCGCCATCTTTGTGACTGAGTTCACCCAGTGACAGCCAGCAACCTCCAGCAATGAATGAACATATTCATTTAGGATGTCTGCAGGGTTATGATTATAATAAAATACCTGATCTGAATCTCCGCAATTTTGCCCCTGGCAAATACCCTCCATATTACAGTAATTAAAAAGACTAAACTAAACGGTGCTAAAGCTAGAATTTTCAACCCTTAAAAACTGCACTGAGCAAAATCATACTGGAAACGAAGTGAATTCAAACAAAAACTCAAAAGTAAATAAAAATGTAATGAATAAGTAGATAATGCAAAACTGTAATAACTGGGATCTCTTGGTGTTGCACACTCAGAGCTTTCTTTAAAGCTGACAAGGCCACATTTCAGTAGCACCCCCCCCCCCCCCCAACAAAGCAGGCAGTATACAGCTCATGTCATGAGCTGCTACTCTTCATTATATCTGTACAATTAACATATCAAAGCCCACAAGGTCAGATGGAGAGAGTCAGAGACTGACACCAGTGAGCTATTTGTGTCACCAAAGTTAACATTTAGTTGCTTATCGTGTTCATCGAGCTATTTCGTTTGAACAACTGTTTAGAAATGCTTCTGTCATAAACTAAAGCAAAGTGTGCCGTTCTGGCACGAATGTTATTTTTAGTGCTGCGTGACGTCAGTGAAACGAGGCAAAGTGCACAGGGCAAATGTTTCGCTGAGAATATGTGAAGCTCGGTGCCAAAACTGTGACGCATCACACAGTATTCTTCAAAAAGTCCCACGATGTGTCATGCAAAGCAAAGCAAACAGCAATCGTTTAAGAGTTGCAGCTACAGCAGATATTGAAATCTGGACCTTTTTTTTTATTATTATTTTTCAAATTACACCTGAAAATTTGGTTTCCAGATCAGCTGAAAAGCGGCCTGTCAGCAAGTTAAAGAATGAAACCACAACATAAAGCCAAGTGTTGAAAGTTATTAAATGTATAAGATTCCTAAAGTTTGCACTTCTTTACTGAAAAAAAAAATACAGTAACCTAGACAGCATAGCAGACTTTTTATATTGCACAAGTGACGTGTGAATCCCCTGTGTCAGCCACCCTTAACTCTCAAACGAGCACACTCTAAAGGTCACAAGCCACTTCCGGAAATGGGCGACTTCCTCTTGGCCGTCTGCAAATGCAAGCTCAGAGTTTGTTCCTGCAAGCGGACTCCAACGTGTCACATGTACGCACGAGCTATGTTCTGTAGCTATTATGTAAATTCCTCAACTAAACTGAAACGCTTCTACGTGATGCCTTTTGTGTGTAAAACAGCAGTGAAGTTAGGCACGGAGCTGCTATGGTTGAGACAGGAGTTATGAAACTGATGTAGGCAGGAGAACATTGTCCCACACTGACTTCCTCTTAAATAAACACAAGCCTTTACAGACAGAGTGACAAAGAGAAAGAAAGAAAAACGGTGAATTTACCACATGTTATCTCAGCAACACGTGTTACAGCTCAGTAACCACAGCGGCTTCGCCGTCTTCATTTGAGACATACTGCGGGAAACAGACAAACATGGCAATTTCATCGGCAGTAAATGTGAAAAAAAAAACAAAAAAAACAAACAAAAAGAGTTTGTCAGAGTTTACACTGGAGCTCAGAAGGGCTGCATCCTATTCCGCAGTGAACACCAGATTTAGGACAAATAACACACAGCTGAAGGGCACATTTATGGAATTTATTAAGCTAAACTGCCAGATATTTGATGGATCCTGCCTCTTAAATGCGTCAGTTTTCTTATAACTTGAGTTATGGTGTTATATTTTCTAATTACAGACTAAGCACTCGTTTGGCAAAAACTGTCTGATCATCTTGTCTAACATCTTGTTAGTACCAAATAAAGTAAGTAAAAGTGGCTAAATCTTCAATTCCCCTCTTTGCTCTTTGTTACTGCAGTTGTTCTGGTACATTGTGGTCGTCATGCCTCAGTTGCTCATAGCTGCCACAATAAACACTGAGGTATTTTAATAAATTAGTATGCTGGTTCATATCCTAATTTGTTTCTATTTTAGACACATTTTCTTCTCACTGCTGCTTTAGTTTGTGCTTCACGCATGGCTGACTTTAGGAAGCCGCAGACACACTGTCTGCTTCTCATAGTTTCTCCTAACTTAGCTCATCGGTTGTTTGAATCAAGAGCTTAATTCCTCTCTTCACGTGCTCTGCCATCAGGCAGGTACCTAGATCCAGCCAACCGGCACAGAGATGCCTTTATTTCTAACTTTGTGGTAATTCTAACATGCTGAGTTACTCTGGCTACAAACAAGACATTTAAAACTGTGCGTTTCTGCATTAAGTATGCTTCGGGTGTCACACAACTCTGACATTACACACTCACTGATAAAGTCAGAGGAAAGTAAGGACCCAAGTCAGGATATGGGAAGAAAGACAAAGCAAGAGCCTTACTGATAAGGTAGGGCAGGCGGGGGAATATTAAACAAAAAGTTAATAGTTAACCGTGGGCGCAGTGATACAAGGAAACGCTTTTTCAAAAAACTTTACAAAACATAACATGTGGTACTAATCCTTAAATAGATCACGTGTGAAAGTGACTAGAAGCCAGGATATAACATCACAACAACACCTGGCCATCCCAAAAGTACAGAAGATGGATCAGTGTAGCTTAAAAAATGTGTCAGAATACACTGACAAAGGTTAGCGTTATTGAGGCACTTACAGACAGTTCCATACTCTTAGACACTGACACAAATTTCAGAATATCAGAAGCTTAGCTTTAATTGAGGGATTAAACAAAAAAAAATTGCATTGAACTGTTAAGAATTTACAGCCACTTTTAAACATAGTCCCCTTTTTTTCAGGGCCACAAATGTAATTGTAAGAATCAATGTAAAAAGACCTATTTTAATATCATGTTGGGGATCCTTTGCGGACAATTAGTGCATGATGTCTGGACTCTATGGAACAAGTGAAATGCTCGATCGGGTTAAGATCAAGTTACTGATTTGGCTATTTCCAGAGCTCATCTGGCCTTTTTAAGAGGATTTACTTTCTCATATTTAATCTGACCTTTCTGTTCTTGAGGCTGATGAATGTTTTGCAACTTGAAATCTTTTCATGTTCTTCCCTTGAAGTCTTCTTTGGTATGATTGGATAACAATGTTGCCTACATCCTGGAGAGTTTATAGCACTTTTCTTTACCATGGAAAGGATCCTGCGATCATCCATCAGTGCTCTCTTCAGTAGAGGTCACAACCTTTCGTGTTGTCAGGCACATCATGGCATTGTTTTTATTTACAATTTAAAACATTCCCCATTATTATTTTCTAAAAAAAAAACAAAACCATATTCATATACCTGTACATTAATTATGTTTTGGTCTACAACTAAAATACCAAAAATTGTGTCAAGTGTACAAAAAAATTAGTCTAACTCTAGATCATGTCCTCAGTCTTTTGTTATGGCAAGTCTGTGTTCTCGGCCGGATCAGTTTCCAGACTTGCTTTCGACCATCTGACACCATCATCACGGGGAGAGAGACCACTGTCCATCCAGCTCCTATCTGGTTACACAAGTCAGTTCCTGGATGACTCAGCAGACCCCTCACTGCCCAATTAAAACAGAAAGCCCAATTATCTGTGTGCATGCGTGTGTGTGTACATGATTCATGCTCCCTACTGCCTGAAAAAAAATCCCTCAAGCACAATGAAGCTGTTGTTTGCTTGAGCCATGACTGATAACTGATTTTCCTATTAGTCCTTTTTCCTCTCACAATAGCAACTGGGAAAGAACCTGACAGCAAAACCTAATAATCAGATGTTTATTTTTGATATTTTACAGCAAAGCGCCTGGTCTGGTCATCAGAGCAGATTCTGACAGTTCAACATACATCTGCAGAACTGAGATAACTTTAACTGAACTGAATTACTGTCCTGAAAGCTTGCCCTGAATATCTTAACCATGGATTTCTCAAATTTCTGACTCAAATCGAGGTATTTAACTTAGAGAAAGTTACTGCAGAGCTGTCTGTGGTACAAACACAATACTGAGATCTCCTGTCTGTGTGAGCCTTATCACTTTATGAAAAAAAAGATATGACAAGCGTGTCCGAGAGCAGTTGCCTGTTTACACATCGATCAGATACAGAGCAACATTATCATTTCATCTGGTCTCTTTTACTGTGTCACTTATTTCAGAACCAGGAACAAAAGGTTAATAAAACCTGTGCATATTCTATTCCCTATAAATCCCCAAAGCACCATGAGCAGTTAAAACTAATAACAGCATACATGTAATTAGAAATGTTGATATAAGTGCAAGGAGCCTCACACAACATAAGTCTTTCTGGGCGATGTGCACAAAACACCTGTTTAAAAATTTCTTTCTTTTTTTTTTTTTTTTTTTGCATGTAGATATGTTTGTATTTCATAAATATTTGTACTGTCGCCCGTCATTGCTATTGCATTCACGCTGACATCAGACCAGGTGGGCACGAAGGCAGTGACTCCTAATGATTCTGCTTCATTATAAATGTATAGCCTCAATCAAATCAAAGTGTATTAGTCTGTCATCAATAATAAATGTGAGTCTGCAAAATATAACCAAAGCCCTGGCATACAGGTTGCTTTCTCTGCATCAGTTCGTCATGCAGAACGAGTGAGAGGTTCAGTCTGGAACAATCAAAGCCCGGATGACCTTAGCCACTTCTGCAGAGAATAAAAAGGCTTAAGATGCTGGATCTTACTGGTTTAAATAAAAGGGAAAGACTGTTCAACACTTTCGGCATACTCACAAAACTCAGACAACTGTCAACAGTCATTGCTAAATCCTCATTCCTTGTTCTGCATGGGCAGACAGTTTTATATCCGTACAATTCAGACACTGGAACAAGTAATAGATCTGGAGGTTAATCACGGCACTCTGAAATAATTCACTTTTGTCTGCAGTGGCAGTAATTTCAGATTTCTTTTGATACCTGGAGAGCCGATTTTTAGGCACACTGAACATACATAGAGGCTTTTGTGTGAGAAGATGAGGCTGCTGAAAAACATGTAATGTGGGAGTCAGTGGCAGAGCGAACAATGGGAAGAGACATTATGATTACAGATTATATGATCAGGCAGAGTTTGCGGAGCAAGAGGAGGCTGAGACGTACAAACTGAGCCGTGCAGAACTTAAAATTTGACACCTTAGGTTAGCATCTTAGGTTACACAAACCACTTTGTATTTGGTTTAAAAAAAATTACTAATACTTTTTTTTTTTTTACTTCTCTTCTTTTCTAGTTTTAATATAGACATCCTTCTGTTGATTCATGGCCTCGTTTTTATTAAAAAAAATTCTTGTTATTTATATGAATTTCATGGGGGGAGGGGGGACACTAGTAGCAAGCAGACCACACATTCTCATTTTCCAATATAATTACATAATCCAGAGACTACAGTCACAAGCCTGTACTTGCTTGTTTCCTGGCAACTTCTTTGCTGAAGGATGAATGAAACGATGCACTGAGAAGCACAACCAGGAAAGGCCTACGGGATCAGGTTCTCATTGAAAAAGACTACCTCAGACAACACTAAGCATCTCCAGTCATTTTTATTACATTAGTAGTGGGAAGAAGACCAAACAACACAGGGACAGGGGCATGTACGCAAGAACTGAGGTACCTGTGTGTGCTGGTACTTCAACTCAAGTTGGAATTCAGTAGGTCGTTTTTATATTGTTGTATTAAATACTTTCCCTACCACTTGCAGTAGCAAAAAAAAGAAAAAAATAAGTAACAACCATGTAATTATCCATTTAATACGAATGGCATAATGGATAAGTCGAAATCCTACTGCATAACCCCGCTGCAGCATTGTTTGTTTTAAGGGGGTCATTTGAGAAGACCCCACAGGCGATAACGTGTCTCAAAAACACACACAGCTGAGCAGACACGCAGCCTCTCCTTCCAGCTGCAGAGATGCTGCTGATCAGCTGCTGATGTTGACACCGAACAGCACATAAAGGAAACTTTGAAAGAGAGCGTATTTGCTGGGTGCTGATGGAAATCCTGATTCGGATTAGTAATGTTATGGTGTGAGTGTGCTGGGACGGTGCAGCTGTGTACTCACGCCCTGGTCTTGGGAAAGCCCATGGACAGCAGCACGTCCAGAGTGGACCCATGCTTGATGGTGTTCGGCCGGGTCTGGCGCTGTCTCCGCGGGGTCACTTTGGCGTACAGTTCCTCTTTAGCTGCCATAACTCAGTGATCCATCGGTATGTCAGGTCCACCTCTCCTCTGATAGATTTTCATTTGTTAAAAACAATATAAATATATATATAAATAGAAGAGGAAAGCAAGCGGCAGGCTATTTAAAGCAGGGCGCCCTGGGTGAAGAGGAAGCGCGCAGAAATCACGAAACCGTGCGGGGAAGCGAGCATGTTTTGAGTTGGTCTAAATGCTCGGAGCTTATCAAGCTGCCTCCTGACGGCTCGCACATGAAGTTAAAACCATCAGCAGGGGGCTCAGCCATGGGAAGTCACTTCTGCTCTCTCAGCCGTGCCCCCGATCCGCAGTCTCCGAGCGAGGTGAACGCATCTGACTCCCGCTCGCTCCTCGCATCCGGTCCGCTGAATGAGAAGTCGGATGCGGCTGTATTTTCTTTCCTCTCCAAAACGATGTCTTATTTATGAATGGATCGTAAAGTGAGGGAAGGCTCAGCCCGTAAACGGTCGCAGGTCTAACTGCGCGGCCCCTTCAGTTAAAGGGACACATACGGTTTGTGAGAGGGCTGGAAATCTGTGCGGGGTTTAAACGGAACAAGGGTGAAACTAAAAGTAAAGCACACTCCTCTCCTAGTGGTTTAGTACGTGTACAATCAAGGTAATCAGATTACTTCAGGCAGTGTAGCGTTAAGAGCCGAGGTAGGGCTGGATGGTGGAAAAAGTTGGTCACACTTCCTGTCTGCGAAAGTCGGCGTCGACACTACGCATGCGCAGTACACGGCAAGGGGGAGCAGCGCACCATCAGTTGCCACAGTAACCCTCTCAAATTGCCCTATTTACTATCTATAAATTATATATTTATAAGTCTTATAGGCTCGAGGTAATCAATGAATTACTCCTACAGTTAAGTGAATAATTCTCTTCTTAAATGTAACTGTGAAGACAATGACTGGCATAACATTTTTTAATGGTAGCTTTATTTTTGCATCATATTGACAGCTGATTCAGTTTAGTTTTGTGTGAGGTACACTGTTAAAGGAAAAAACACAGAAAAAATGCAATAAAAATAGCTATTGATAATAGAGTAAACAGCACACCAATCGTATTTGTATATATGTATACATACACACACTTTTTATAGTACTGTTACTTTACTTTTATACTTAATCTTTAATATACTTGAAAAACTTCATAATTATTACAAGGGCAACACTGGGACCTGAGGACAGAATTTCATTCCACTGCATGGAAATGTGATACAAATGACAAAGAATCCTTGAATCCTTGTAAGGAATGTGCTGATGTATGGATCAGCATGCACTTGCAAGTATAACTGACTTACAAAAGAGCAGTATTCATAGGAACAATGAGGCTGTTTAGTTGAGCAGTCATGCTGTGTGTACTTTAGATTTGTGTTTCAATTCTGAGTCATATTTTTTGTCATTAAGGGAACTAAGCTGTAAGTCTTTCCCTCAGTTTCTCTCGTTAGTAAAAGTTGCTTGGATAACGAGGTTGATCCCCCACATGCCAAAACGTGTCATTCAAAAAAAAAAAAATTTTTATATACTGAAAGTTTGCAGGCGCTTTAACATAGTCTGTAAAAACTGTTCTGCAATTTCCCCCCAATTCATTGAGGAACAAACAGCAAAGAAACTATAAAAGTAACCCATGTCAACACAAACTGAATATTACCCCTTTGAGACAAATAGACACTTTCATAAACAGTTTATTATAAATATACACACAGAAAAGGCACAGCCATCAGATAATCTCACAAACTTATACAAAAGTTTAAAACAAAATCCACTTAAATATTGAAAATCATTAATATGAACTCTCTGATCCCATCACATTGCTTAAGCACCTGCTAATATTAGAGAAAACAAAAGTAATAAGATAAAGGTCGACAGGACACCCTTTCAGCAGTAATTTTTAAAAACTTTATGAACACTCATTTCCAGTTCATTAAGACGTGAAGCGTGAAACATGTCTGAGGAAAGTACATCTCAGGCATTAACTGCATACAAACCATCTCCATGAATACTATTCACAAAGTAAACTTGTACTCCTTTCCCACTAACAGGAAACTGGTTCAGTACTGGGTGTGCACCTAATCTTGAAGCCCTCTGAGCATTTTTGACCAAAAACAAATTGGTTGGGAACCTCACAGTTGGTCCCTTGTTGGAATAAAAAAGGATAATAAGCTTTTTCCAGTGTGAATCATGATGAAATTGGTGGGTGTGTCAGCTCGATGCTAAAACTACTGCAGTGTTGCGCACTCTCAGCTTTAAGTCTGTCTCACCCTGCCCATACAGGCTGCATGCCAAACAAGAGGAAGCCTTAAAGGTTAGATTTTAAAGACTAATTTTCCTTCAAATTCATTAAATACCTGCAGATTCAGAGGAGCAGGATTCATATGATCAGCTTCAAAGCTTAAAAAAAAAAAAAAAAAAGGTCTATATTTGCTACATTTACACAGGTAATTCATTAATTACTAATAAATTATCCTGCCATGATTGCACTTTTCTTCACTTCACACAAGCAAGGCTAAAGGACGGTTATCTTTGGAATGAAAGTCATCAAGCCTGCGGTACTGTTTCCTCTGCTGCACACTGCAGCCTACACCGCCACGTCCTTACACTGGTTTTGCCTAAAACAGGTTAACACACCAGACGGCAGCAAAGTTCCAAGAATTGGGAATCAAAACAGTTAAAGAATCCGTCCCCTGCAGTGAAAGGAGTATTAGTGTATAGTTAATCTCAGGAAGTTATCCAAATGAAAACAAAAGTTGTATTATTTACAAAGAAAGAAAGAATATTGTTGCGTACATTTTGTACATGTACATTTTCACAAGTAGTTGCATATATCTTAAAAATCTTGTTCTAAACAGAGGACGGAAGATAAAAAAAAAGGAAAAAAAAAAAGGCCCACAGAAATGCACAGATCAACGATAAGCAAAAAAAAATGTCTGTGCCTAAAATAGGTCAGTAGTAGCCACAGCTCATTTCAAAAAAAAGAGAGAGATAGATACAGAAGGAGGTTCATTAGCTATCTATTTATTTCCTGTAGTGTTGCTGCACAAATCTCACACGCTGTTGCATCTGACACACTACTGTAGATGGCTCAGATCAAAACTTACACTCACTATAAAAACTGAACTGTAGAAACTTTAAAAATTCTGGAAAAACCACACAGACATTTCACTCAGAGTGCTTTCTGCCGTCACTGCTGCTCGCGTGTTACACCACAAAGGACGACTTCTGTGTGAAATCCCCCTGAAAAACAAGCACATCAAAGATCTGTCAGCTTCATCCGTTTCCACAGCGAAACCCAGCCTGAACATACCAAGCACACGCGATTATAATGAGGACTTAAAGTACTTTTTTTTTTTACAACAGTGATACACCTCTTGGAATAACAGGAAACATCACACTTACATCATCCTCATTGCCGCCGCCGCCGTGAGCAGTTGCAGACTGGTAGACCGTTTGGGTCTTTGGCCTGTTGCAGGAAAAACAAGATAAAAAATATTGAGATAATCAAAGAGATTGCAATAATTTTATAAATGTAACCTAACAAACAGTGGTAAGAAAAAATTGAATGTACAAGAAAAAAAAAAATGCACTTACTTTTTACTTTTGGCTGTAATGGGAAGAAAGGAAACATCATCAGGATAGAGTACTTAGTACATATTACAAAGACATAACTTTTAGGCCTCTGCCTGCCTGACAGCATCTTCACTCAAACCTTTCACAGATTAATGTCAGAACAATGATGGGGACAGTAAGTGGTCTGATTTTAATGCAAAAACAAAAAAAACTCACCAGGCAGATATCCTTTCTTTTTGGCAAACCAAATGGCAAATATCAGCAGGGCCACAAGCAGCAGAGCCACTATTACACCAGCAACAATCCCTCCAGTGTTTAGGTCACCTTGAAGAAAACGAGACAAAAATGGGAAGCTGAACTAGCACATTTCTTTTGTGAGGTAAAAGAGAACAAGGCGAAAGCATGCTTTTGGAGTTCAAGATAAGGGCACTTACGAACTTCCATTCTCATAGCTTTACAGCTCTGAGGAGGACCGGCGGCATTGGTAGACTCACAGTAGTAGTCTCCTGTGTCCATCTTGCTTACAGCAGGAAACTCCTGTAGCCACACAGGGTAAATTTTAAACTTTATGGGCCACGGGATCACAGCTGTCACAGTAAAGATTACATAAGGTAACTAGCTGAAGCTTACCAGTGTGCCCTGTTTGGAACTTAAGCTGTAGGTGGCATTTTTGAAGCTGGCAACATTGCGCGGGTCTTCAGGCAGCAGGACGGTATTTTTGTACCACCTGTATGTGGGAGGGGGCGAACCGTTTTCATCAAAGCAATGCAGGACGACTCTCGTGCCCGTTGTTACTGACGGCGGGATTTTACACATCGGCACAGATGGAGGCACTGTAGGACAAAATATGTAGTTTTTAATCTGGACCATTAATGAACAGCAACTCTCAACCTCCATTACAGGAACGCTTATGGTTCAATTTTAATGGCAGCAAATGGAAAGTTGCTTTCAGAAAGTGCTTAACGAGGAGTCGTACCCAGAACAGTCAGCGTCACTTCAGTTTCCCCAACTTTGGTTTTGTCAGCGCTAGTTATCTCACAGATGTACACTCCATTATCTTTACGAGTGACTGAGGAGAATCTCAGATTGGTAACGCCATACACAGTCAAACGGTTGACATATGACCCTGTGGAAGAATTGCAACATTATGTAACCAGCATGAAATCATTCAGAGACGACATTGAATTTTGTGACCAACGACACAAAAATGGTTAATCTTTTAAAGGAACATCTTTTTTATAGGTTTAGGAGTATCTCTCCACTGACCGTTACTTCTTTTAAATTAAAGAAAGGTCAATTTAAAGAACAAACCAAGAAAACGCCACAACAACAACAAAGTAACATCAACTTACCCGTTATGTTCCCATCATGAACCACAAACACCTGGGAGCCTTTTAAGTTCCTGAATTTCCACCGAAGTAAAATGTTGGAACCAAAGTCTCCCGAATATGTGCACTTCAAGTCCGCACCTGAAGAGGAGGGGGAAAAAATAAATAAATTTAAAAAAAAGAAAAAAAAAAAAAAAAAGGTCTATGCTGACACCACTAATCTGTGCTTAAATTTGCAGTCTATCATTTAAATGCAACTGTTCCACATACTGTAGGTTTTTCAGGCAACACTTCACAGGCAATTTGCACGTTTCTTGGCTCGTCTTTTTAAGACTCACCTTTTGTTTTAAGACTCACCTTTGTTCTCCGCCACTTGGACATTTGGCTGTGAAGACGTGACTGTAAACTGACTCAGACCTGGACACACAGAATAAAACAAGTGATTAAATAGATTTACTGTGACTTCAATGGCAGACAGTCAGCACTCTCAGAATGCAAATGTTATTTATACAACAAGTCCCATTACCTGTAAACTCAATGTGTTTTACATTGACAGACATAAACAACAAAAAATGGGCAAAACAGAAAAATAAACACGAGTATAAAATATAATCAGCTGACTGAATGAACTTGCACCCAATCTACTTTAAACATACCTCACAGCAATACCTCCCACCGCCGACATCTCTCACACACACACAGCTTAAAAAAATAAAAATTAAAAAAAAAAAACAATAGGACGCGCACACACACTTCAACAATAGGTCCTGTAGAATTCTACTGAATGTCATTGTGGTTTAACCTGCTTGAAAAGGGAAGCATGGGTGACATAAGTGTGTGGCATCGACATATGCATGGCAACATAATGAATCCACATCTCGTTGCTTTCTGGTGATTCTACTGTAAGTGGTAGGATGTACTGTACGGGTTGAAGAGCAGTGGACTAAAGGCTGAGTATTGTGGAACCCTTGAGAGAAGTTTTGTTTCTGCAAATTTAAAACTATCTGCTGAAACAAAATAAAATGCTGGCTCCTTGTTGGACACCAGGCCTGCTAAGCCAACTCTTCGCTAAGCATTTTTGAGATTTTCCATCGTTGCTCTGATTAAGCTGCTTTGAAAACTGGGGTTATCATCACTCCACAAACATGGCAGGCAGGCTCTACCTAGACCACAAACTTAGATTATGTAAATAATCAGAGACGGAGCGCTGAGGATTGAAGAGCAAACCCTTTGCCAAATAACTGGAGCATGCTCAGAAGCTTTGAGGGTGTGGTCAAGCAAAAAAACCAAACAAAAAAAAAAACAAGTCAATCATTCCTGTCTGCTGAGCCAGAAAGCTTCCGGTGAAACTCACAGCTCTCTGGGTGATACTGGGTCTTTTTAGGCAGGGCCGCAGAGCTACAGGGAAACTAAATCATTAATGCACCCAGGGAAAAGCCTCTCTATCACACCACATGCCCATCTGTTGCACTATTTTACACTACTGCCATTACTTTAAGTCGCTAGAGTTACATGATTAACCACTGCCCTGCCTGCTAAACTTAGGCAACACAGAGAGGCTTCAACAGCAGGCGTCAGGTAATTATTAACTCTGTGAAAAGTCATTCAGTGAACACGTCATCTCATTTTCTACAAGGTTCCAAAATAAATAAGGCGGAACTTTAAATTAATACTGATACAAATACAGTGCTTGCATGTGCTTTCATGACAGACTACCCTACAACCTGCAGGCATTTCTCACAGGCAGTCTCAACCGAGATAAGGCAACGCTCACGGTTTTGGTTTGGTGGATAGATAAGGCAGGCATGTAAAATGAAAGCAGGCTCCATGACTTCGTTGTTTGCATACTTTGGGAGTTTCAGTGTTTGAGTGGTAAATACCTACATACATACATCAGAGAACTCCTGACAGCAAAATTGTCTGTTGAGTGTACAAGTGTACTCATGAACAATAATGTAAATACAAACCATAAATAGGCCAGAAAGCAGGAGGATGACATAAGACGTTATCCATAAAAAAAAAAACTTGTCTAACTACTCTGTAGGCCTGTGACAAACAAAAACAGCAAAATCCTAAGTAAGGGATCTGAGCTACAGTTTCATGAACATGCAAAATTAAACTCACAACAGTTGTAATGCATATAAAATTTGCCTTATTAATCTCAGATTTTTCAGTATCAATCTGCAAACAGTGCATAACATACAACAAACAAACAAACAAAAACCTACATATTAACCTAATTTTTTTTTTAAAGTAGATTTTTAAAGAAGTAGAAACGGATAACTGACTACATGATTACACAAATGACCATCATGGACCATGGAAGGAAACAACGAGCAGATCACACTTAAAATAAAGGGGCAGTAAGAATTACATGATGGATGAGGGTCAAGCGAAAAAGAAAAATAGGTTTCAGGATAAATAACTAACCTAAATTTTATAAGAATGAAGCAAATCATCAGTTACTTGTTATTTCATGTATTATTGTGAGTTTTTAAGGTGGGCCTGTTTATGTTTTTACTTTTTGTTCTTGATATGATTAATTTACCTTTTCCATAAACATCTTTGAACCCTTGGGTGTATTTTTTTTTTTTTGCTTGTTTGTTTTCTTGTGGATATGACGATAAAAACTTGAAGTATATAAACGTACTGCACTGAAATAAATAAGAAAAAACAGAAGCCTGGCTTGTGTTCGCGCTGACTGATTCCTTTAAAGAAAGAAGGTGACTGGAAATCAATTCACAGCAGCAAAGGAAATGCCAGATTTTTTGGGGGGGAAATTACAATGTGCTCAACATGGCCTCACTAAACAGCTTTAGTACTGTGTAAAGGTTATGGAGGTGTGGAAATAGAGCTTTAAGAGGTTTTAAAAGTAGCACTGGAAGATTTACACTCGAATAATATCTATAATTCCCGTTTCAGGGGGTTTTTTTGCTCAAGACTAGGGCGCTGTAGCTCAGCCAGCCCGTAGTTTTCAAAGAACCGTAAAGCCTGTAATTTAGCTTTGCAGCTGCGGCAAACTACAAACACGAGTTTACCTTTGTCATTAACGCCATCACTGCCTTCCGAGAGTTTGTGTTAAAACACGAAGTTTTAACTGATAGACAAAAATAATAATAGGAAAAAAAACACATACACAATAAATGAAGCCCCACATGTGCTCACCTGTTCCTACGCAGGAGAACAACAGCACCCATAGGAGTCCTCTGGCAGCCATGTCGGTTTTCTTGTTTATTGCACGACGGCGTTCCGTTGTAACAGGTCTCAGGAAAAACAAGCAGAAAGTGCACAGGAACCTTCTCTGTGTCGAATAAAGAACGAACGGTCTCTGCTCCCCCGACCCTTATTTGTCTTTTTCGACGTTTCCAGCCGTAATCTAACCACCTGTTGTTACCTGAGGAATCGGCGCAGGTGACTACAAGCGCCTAACTTCCGGTAATAGGATCCTCTCAGGAACCGCCCCACGATGGAGTCGAAAAACAAGTTTGACTAAAGCGCACCCAACAGAAACCACACTACCCCCAACAAGACAGCGGGTAAAATGACTAGTTTTGTCAATAGTGAGGTGATATTTGCGCAGTCTCGGCAGTCTCAGGTGTGTGTGGGTGCTGCGTGAAAGCCTTGTGTTTGTGTATAAACGCTTTCAATTAGGTCTCCGTTCCTGGTGTGGTATTTTCCAGCCGAGACGGAAATGAGGAATAATAGGGTCATTAAATATGATATAATAGTACTTCGGTACTTATTATTTGCTTAGTTTTTAACTTTTAACAATTTGTTGGATCTTTTTATTACGTTTTGTGGCGTACTTTTTAACTTTGCCAAGGAAAGAGCTATATAAATAAAGTTTATTATTATTATTCGATTTATTTTAAATTAGGAGGGTAAAACGTAAAGTTGCATTAACAGCTGTATCCTGATTGAAGCAGAGGTGTTAGAAGCAGAAAAAAGCAGTGAAACCAGCTCCACCTGGGTACATCTGCTTCATGTTTTCACCTTTAAATATCTATGAATCAGATTCTCATTTTAACTCATGCGTGTCTATTTCCTCTCACTTTAAAGGTCAGTTTCTCTCCCTGAGATATAT
The DNA here is from genome assembly GCA_034780415.1 of Cichlasoma orientale. Taxonomy (NCBI): domain Eukaryota; kingdom Metazoa; phylum Chordata; class Actinopteri; order Cichliformes; family Cichlidae; genus Cichlasoma; species Cichlasoma orientale. The sequence continues at coordinate 104,052 of JAVDPK010000849.1, read as the reverse complement.
ATATATATATATATAAAATGTTTAATTTAGTGTAGCCCACATCGATCAGGAGAAGAGTTGGAGCGTGATTCAGTCCTTTGGACCTCGAGGTGATTGTGTATATATTGTGTATTTTGTATTCCCCAAATAATGCTCACGCACATGTGTTATTGGGCAACATGAGTTACTCATCTCACTGGAACTGTTAATATTTAACCGGATACTGATCACATATTTATAGACCTAAGGCTCACTCTTTAGCAAAACACCTTCTTAATACTGCCTGGAGGTGTAAAATGATGTCATGTAGCCAAAAGTATGTGGACACCCAGACACATCCTTTGGATTACATTCTTTGTGTGTGTCTGTGTGTGTGTGTGTATGTGTGTGTGTGTGTGTGTTTGTGGTGGAGTACTATAGACTAATCATCTTGCTGTTTTGACAGAATCTAAAACAGTCAGTGAAGTACAAACTGAAACATTGCCAAGTTTTTTCTTTTCTAAAGGTGGTTGGCCTGCATTCCAGATGCTGACCTCAAATGTGAATTTTATTCATTTAATTTGTTTAATTCAAGGATGTGATTTCAAGGCACACCCTCTCAATCCCACATCTTGCAGAAACAAGATATTCAGTTCCAAAATGTTGGAGTTTCCTCAGACGTCACTGTTACTTTTCAAACCCTTCAAATACAATTTGCCTCACTTGGCCCAGCCAAAGGATAATCAGATACTGTATACACTCACTAGCCACTTCATTAGGTACACCTTTCTAGGACCAGGTTGGACCCTCTTTCACACAGTTGTTGCAGATTTTTACAACTGAACATCCATGACACAAATCTCCTGTTCCTCCTCATCACAAAGGTGCTCCATTGGATTCAGATTTGGTGACTGTGAAGGCCATTTAAATACAGTGAACTCATTGTTATCTTCAAGGATCCAGTTTGAGATCATTTGAGCTTTTGTGCATTATCCTGTTGAAAGTAGCTATCAGAAAATGGGTGCAGTGCGGTCATAAAGGGATGAACATGGTCAGCAACAATCCTCATGCAGGCTGTGGTGTTTAAATGATGCTCATTTGGTACAAAGGGGCCACAAGTGTGCCAAGAAAATATCCCCACAGCATTACACATCCAGCAGCAGCCTGAACAGTTGATACAAGTATCCATGCTTTCATGTTTATGCCAAATTTTGACTCCATAAACCAGGTAACATTTTTCTTCTATTGTCAGATTTTGTTGAGCCTGTGTGAATTGCAGCCTCAGTTTCCAGTTCTTATCTGACAGGAGTGGCACGCAGTGTCTGCTGCTGCAGCCCATCTGCTTCGAGGTTTAACATGCTGTCCATTCAGAGAGACTGTCGCCTTCCTATCGGCTCAAAGCAGTCTGGCCGTTCTCCTCTGACCTCTGACATCAGCAAGACATGTTCTCCCAGAGAACTGCTGCTCACTGAATATTTTTTTTCTTTTTGAGGCCATTCTCTGTAAACTCTAGAGATGGTTGTGAGCAGTTTCTGGAATACTCAGACCAGCCCATCTGACACCACCCATGCCACAGTTAAAGTCACTTAAAATCACCTTTTTTCCCTATTCTGATGCTCACTTTGAACTTCAGCCGGTCATTGTGACCTATGTCTAAATTAACTAAGCTGCCGCCATGCAATTGGCTGATTATGTGTTGTGTTGACAAGCAGTTAAACAGGTGTACCTAATAAAGTGAGCAGTGAATGTAGATGTCATGTCAGAGTTCATGCACAGACACATTTAAGCAGATAGTTTAATTAGCAGATAGTTTTAAATGAAGGACCGATGATCTTCTTTGTTTATCTTCAGTTTATTGTCATTATACAGTACATAGTACAGCAGTGCTTTCCAATGCATTTATGTTTGTGCTTTTGCTACACACCACCTACTCATCTATATAAACGCAGTAAGTAAAAATCTTTTAAATTATCAGAGAAAACACTGCACCATAAAAAGCATATTTAATGTAAATTCATAAATCGACTCATCACTGAGTATCTGACTTAGCTTATAGTTTCAAAGATGTACTAACCGAGCCTCAGCCAAACATGGATCATGTGTCTTAGGCACAAGTGAAAGGCAAAATAAAAACTTTGTGTTTGGTTGTCTTTGCAAGTATAATTGAGGAACTTGATGCAGACTATACATCCTCTCTTCAGAATAGAATAGAATAGAATAGAATAGAATAGAATAGAATAGAATAGAGAAATGTGATTGCTCTTGCATGCAGCAGTAAGTCAAAACACCTTTGAAGTTTACATTGAAACCCTGTCAGCTTTCTTCATTGCTCCGTCCAATTTTTATTGACAAATCCACAACAGTGGGCCTGTGCAGCACAAGGTCACCTCTATCTGCTCTCCTTTTTTGACAGCCAGGAAGAGACACCAGGGACAGATTTCATGTCAGGCAAAATAGATTGCTTACCTTAACGAGTGATGTGACTCAGCAATAATTCACATCGCAGGGTGCAGCTCTGCAAAACTTTTAAGCTGCAAAGATTTCACTCGTTAGATGGGATAGCAAAGCCGGTTTGTTAAAATCCCTCTAAATTAGATCCTTTTTTTGATCTTATTATAGAGGCTGTCACTTAATACCTTTCACTGCTTTGATTACATCTGCTAAAATTACAGAGCGTAGATATTAAACACTGTAGAAGCTAGGCTCTGAATTTTAGGACTACATCATATTCGTGCTCTTTTCTCATTAGCCTTATTGAAAGTCTCTCAGATATTAATCTGATACAACAGTTAACTTAAACAACAGTTTATAGTTGAGACTACTTTAGAGTACAATGTATATGCAGCAGTATATGTGCTTCGTATTGAGTGCATAATGCCAAGTATACAAGTGTGTGACATACCAAATATATACTGTGAGTACATTCAGTTTAACTTATTGCACTTTGTGCATACACACAACTTCGGTGGAGTCCAGCATCAGTGACCAGATGGTTATGGTTGCAGTGTTAACATGTGCAGCAGTTTGGTGCCTTCTTCACAGCCAGTGAATTTCCAACAGCATAAGAAGTGTCATCAAGGTCAACAGTAGGCCACTGCAGCTTTGTAATAGGACACTCCATGCAGAGCAGGGGAGGAGGAGCTCTGCAATAAGAAAATAATGCAGGTTCACAAGGAGGCGCGCATTTTGTTTGGCAAGCTCAAATGTTCTATTCTTATTTGTGAAACAGCAGGAAGTGCACGTGTGTGGCAGACGAGCATGAGGATAAGCATCTTACTCTTCTCGACCACTGAAGTTTTGGTTGCCGTGGACGCCGAGTCAGCCACTTTGATGTTGCAGGTGAAGTTGGACTTGCCGCTGGGCAGGTTCTTAAACAGCAGGCGGCAGATGTTGCCTGGAAAGATGCGGGCTTTGGCACGGTTCTTGAAGGGGGCGTGCTGCTCCTCCTCTGGGTCAGTGGTGTCGAGGAGCCGTTCACCCTGCGTGTACTTGCAAAGGGCTTCCGACTCGGGTGGAATTGCGTATTTGCAGTCCATCCTGAGGTGGATCTCATTTACAGAGCAGTAGGCCAACTGAATCACCTTCTGAGCTGATGCAAAGCCTATAATGAAGCAGGAAGAGATGATCTGGTATTTACCAGATTGATTAAGAACACAAATTTATACATTTAGGGTCGCCCACATGAGATAGCATGCAAATATTAGATCTTACCAAAGAGTAATGTGGCAGTAAAGAAAAACATCCTCCCAAGGTTCCTAAAAGGATAAAGCAAAAAGTTAAAGGGAAAAAAACAGGAAGTTAGCCTTTTTTTTTTATTGTGCTTGTCTCTATATGATCAGCATTCCAAACAAATAAATCTGAGTCAGCTGTAAGAGCGGGGTCAAATTTCAGAAACATCGACACCACATTTCTGCAGCTCCGCACTAAACCACAGAAAAGCCACTAAATCGTTAATACCAAAGAACTGATCACAGCACAGCCTCACTGTTTACACCGCAAAGAATCGAACTGCAAACTTTACTGGTGTCTTGCCAGCATTGACACATTTCCGCGCTTAACCTCTTTTGAGGATACGGGCTAATTATTCACCTGCTCGATATGTTGAGAGAATGCATAGAGCACTTCAGCGATATTTTATTTGCTTGATGCAAGCCTGCATTCAAACATTTGCTTTAGAGCAGCTGGACTGAATATTTCATCCAGAATAACCCAATGACAGGAAACCATTCTGTATAACACAGTTCAGTATGTTACCATCCAGATTAAGCAGCATGCACAAACATAGTACATGAATCCTTCTCACCTTCTCTGATGCATTTTGAGTCTTCCTCAGTGCTCTGCAGTGTGATGCTGGGGGTAGATACAGTAGAGGTCGGCTTATAGAAGAAGCAGGGGAGAGGGAGGGAGGGAGGGGGGGGGACAAAGAGAGGGGAGGGGGAGAAAATGCTGCTCCAGTGGACTTTGGGGACATTTCTTAGGACTGTGTACAGTTTTCTATTGATTTTTAGGCTGTTTTACCAGAGGACAGAGGATCACGTATCAATACACAAACCTCTGGTTTCATTCTGAAAGAATGAGGCAGATGAAGGAGAAAGGAAACGCGGTGACGAGGGTTTGATTAGCTGAGACACCCCAGCAGCTGATCCACTCAGCACAATATGTGTCAGCAGTTTTTCAGCTACTTTCACCAACATGAATATTAAATACAGAGACATGCCGATTTATTTAACATGCAGGAAGGGAAACAAAATCATGAGATCACACAGGGTGATGACAGCATGATATATCAGGTTTCAGCTAATATTTTTTATCAATAATAACTGCATTAACTTGATAGCAAAACCATGTGGAAGGATGAGTCTGGAAACATTATTGGAGACGGGAAAGGAAGCTTTTAAAAAATAAGCAAGAGAGCACAGTTTCCATTCCTAAAGCTGCAGCAACACTGTGCACTAAATTAAATCTCTTCGATAACCAGCCTAAAAAGCTCAGGCATGCTCTTGATTGGCTGATCATCATTGCTTAATCGTAGCATTATTGCTCAGTTTAAAAACTTATGTAATGGGGGGAAAGTGTTTCACTCAGTAATTATGGCTGAGACTATGTAAAATGTATCCAACGTCATTGCCATCTAAAATCATTAACACCTTCCAGATCTTGTCAAATCCGCTGAGCTAAACCTACAGTGTGCTCTGTGTCCTCATCACACTGCTTATCCACTTCATCAAGATCCTTCCTGGGCAGCAGCTGAACAGCTGCCATGCTGAAGCGGTCTCCCAGGACCCTGACAGAAGTGTTGCAGAGGTCTCTGAAAGGCACAACCCTCAGCACTCACTGATAGCAGAGGATACCTTCTACTCTACTTCTACTACTCTACTTCTGTTTAACACTCCAACACTACATTTTCTCGCACTTTCTTGTTGTCGCCTCCTTTTTGAATATAAATAGCTGAGAGTGCAGGCTGTGATGATCCCTGCAAGCCAAAAGTATTCATTAGAGATTCGATTGCTGTGAACCCTGCTGGTCCTCTGCTGGATGCTGCTGCTAATACACTGCAGATGAAACACGAGCTGCTGCCTGTCTTCTCCTATACACCATGAGCATTTTGCTACTTTACTGTTATAATACCATAGGACTGCATCAAGAAATGGTTAATAAATAACAGTGTAGTTTTTATGTTACAAAGAAAGTAATACATTTTTCTGGATGCTCTCCTCCACTTTAGGAAACTCTGTGTTGTTGTCCTTGGTGTGTACAGGTATGCTTTCTGGGACCAGTCAGATGTGTATTTGGTTTTATCCTGTCAGGCCAAGACTGGTATACACGTATGATGTAGGTGAGCGACATGGGATAGGCTACATAGTGTTAATGCTTATTTATTATATTTAAATCCTACATTTTAATACAAATTGGCACGTCAGCATCTGAAAAAGCTGGCATGTTTTCCTTATTTATGCTTAAATGTTTTGTACACCCTCACCAGTCACTTCATTAGGTACACTGGTTCAACTGCTCTTTAACACAAACATCTAATCAGCCAATCACATGGCAGCAACTCAGTACAATTAGTCATATAGAGATGGTTAAGACAACCTTCTGACGTTCATACTGAGCATCAGAATGAGGAAGAAAGGTGATTTAAGTGATTTTGAATGTGGCATGGCTGTTGGTACCTGTTAGTCTGGCCTGAGTATTTCAGAAACTGCTGATCTACTGGTATTTTCCCACACAGCCATCTCTAGGCTTTACAGAGACTGGTGTGAAAAAGAGACTCAGCGCAATAGTGCTTGTTGATTTTAGAGATCAGAATGGCCAGATTACTGTTAGGAAGGCAACAGTAACTCAAATAACTACTCCTTAGAACCAAGGTATACAGAAGAGCATTTCTGAACGCACAACTCAAGATTCAAGACACATTATTTGCCATTTGTACTCGCACACAAGGTTTGGGTACATAGGAATTCTTGTGCAGAGCTCTCAAGTAACAGTGCAAA
>JAVDPK010000849.1:69825-94667 GCA_034780415.1 Cichlasoma orientale | reverse complement strand
GGCAGCATAATGATCACGCATCAGACGACTCACAGTATGTGTCTCTTTGTATTTACTCGTTTTTCTTTTCGTTTTTTTTTTCTGGCTCATTACTGATATGTTTTAAAGGACTGTGGTTTAAAGTTGCTATTCATTGCCAACCATCCGTTTCAAGTGGAAGTTGTTAGGACAAAAATGTTGATTAACGAAATTGTGTAAAAACTAAAATAAATAGAAATAGAAATAAATAAAAACGTAAGCGAAATTTGAGCGCCATCCATGCGATCCTGTCAAAAAGGTTTCTGTGATGCTGCAGCAAAGCTGTTGTTACTCAGGTTCACCACAGAGATCAGTAAAGTTTCATATGGATTATGTAATTGAAATATAGTACCAGTGAAATGTTTGGACACAAGATTCCAGCGTTATCACAAAATATTAGAATTTATTGCCTGAATGGATAAGAGAGCACTGATTAAATTAGTGAATTATAAATGTTTAATATTAGGCATTATGATAAAGATAACCCTCAAAAAATAAAATTATAAAGAGTGTATTTTGTATTTGCTCGGGTTATCGTTTAATATTACAATCAGCTTAACGATCTGAAAGAGAAGGGAGGAAATATTTTTTTCACACTTAATTGCAAGTTATTGAATATGCAAAATATAAAAGTAATCACATAAAAAAAAAGAAAGGAAAACAAACAAACAAAAATCTACATGACAAGGCTCAACACAAAACAGTAAAAAAAATAATAAAAAGAAAGAAATAATAATAATCATAATAATTTAAATAAAATGGGAAATGGGGCAAAAAAATCTATACATCTATAGTTCCATTTCTTTCTTTCTTTCTTTCTTTCTTTCTTTCTTTCTTTCTTTCTTTCTTTCTTTCTTTCTTTCAGGTTTCAAATGGGGTTTGGCATTAAAATAGATTTTTCCAAGCAAAGCTAAAATGTATTTTGCTTTATTCCCTAAGAACACGTTTTTTTGTCACTGCCATTTCTCCTTTCAATCATTCAGTAGGCCTACAGTTCTCTTAAGTTAGCATGAATAGCAACTGCTGACCAAATTAACCAGCGAGGTCTTCAAAATAAACTAATAAAAAAAAAAATTAAACACATGACACAGGAAAACACATGCCACCAAGACTAACTAGGCAAAGGAACACTTTGCTGGGCAGCAGCTGAAATTAATATTGTTAGCTGCACGAGTGGGTTTGTGAACGAGGACCTTTTAATCTTGAAATGAAAAGCACGTCGCATAAATTGTAACGTTATAAAGCTAAGGATAATGAAATGATATTTCACAGTAATTAGTTAAAAACAGCTTGAACTGTTTTGATGAGATATTGACAGAAGCCAGTGCGCAACTTTGTGCTTCTGATCTTTAACCGGAGTCATTTCTCAGTATTTGTATTTTTAATGTAACTTGTGAGCAAATATCCTGTTTGTCTGTTTCAGTGAACCCAGTGACTGTGTTCCTGTTCCGTCCACGTGGGCCCCAGATGTTTCCATGTCTAACCTACCTGGAGCGAAATGTCAGGGTGGACTGTGAGTTCCCAGAGACCCACGAGGTCCCCGGCCCCTACTGTGAGTTTCGTCAGGACAGCCGGATAGTGGGCACCACCTACCCCAACCAAATCATTTATGTGACCACAGAAGACCGTAGAAGGAGCAACGTCAGCCTGGCCTACACCAATCTGTGCCGTCTCACCTGGGCCCCGATGGCTGATGAGAAGCCTTACACCTACACCTGCCGGGTTTACCAGGGCAACACCTGGAAGGAGAACAGCATGGCCGTTCATCACAGTGAGTAACGTTCGCTCATTATTTGTTTCCCACAACCACCGGTGGAAACATCTAAACTCAGGCTTTTCTCCGTTACAGGGCTTCTTCCGATCTGCTCTGCAATCAGTGTTATGTTCAAATCAGCACCTTGGCTTTTGTCACTGGTGATGTCACTTCCTGTGGCTGTGGGTCTTCTGAGTCCTTGATCTCAGTGGACCTGTCTTAGTATGTGATTTATGACTGTCTCTGGCATGATGGTTGTCCATTAACTCAGTTTTTAGGCAGAGAGTAGAAGCCATGAAAACACTAAATGAAGAAGAAGAAAAAAAAACTCTCTCTCTAAGCATTGGACTACTCTTTAAAAATGTATCACTGAAGTGTGAGAGATTTTATGTATCAGACCTCACTGTCACCTCAGTACCTTGATCACCTTTGTTTCACAAAGGAAGGGAATTCATGACAAGTGGAAATTTCAAACATGGCAAATGATTGCAGCACTGAAGAGTGTTTATTTTCTTTTATGATGATTGTTATAAATCAGATTTTTTATTTTTATTTTGCTGTCTTCACTGAGTCTCTCTTATAATAGGATAATAAGAAGCTACACGATATACAAATATTTTGTTAATTAAATTTATAGTAAATGAGTTTTATCATGGCAAAAGAAGAGGAGGATGTTTTAACACAGATACCTATATTAAAAGTGGAGGTCATCTCTAAGCACTTATGCTCTTGCATCATGGAGGTAAATATGTAAAAGAATTAAGAGCCCTTTGTTGTCCAGCAGAATCAGTGAAGAGAAAAGGTCACCAAGAGCGCATACAGTCTGCATCCTAAAGATGCATTCAGGTGGATGCTGTGACTTTTAAATAATAAATAACTGCGCTAACACTGCCTTTCCTGCTAGCACTGACTTCTTTGACCTTCAGCTCGTTTAAATTCACACCTGGACACTGGACCTTCATGTAAGGCCCACCTGATTATAACAAATCAGCTTAAAGAAAACCTCCTTCCTTTGGAGAGCAAAAACATAACTGGGATGATCGCTCCTTACCTTGAAGATCTCGGAGAATTCTGGAGTCAGTGCGACACGTTTCAGTCTATTCTCACCTCACCATCAGCTAGCCACCCCAAAGCTCAAAAAGACACGGAGGTGTGTGGCTGTTTCGACTGTTGCAGCCTTGCACTGATAAAATAATAACTTATATAGCAACCGTCCACCAGAAACCCGTCTCCAAGATATCAAAAGTAAGCAATATATAATGGAAGTGCGACATTTTGCATTGCAGGTACTCACTGCGGTTTGCCACCACACGTGCACAATATTGTCACAGTATGAAAGTATTATTAAAGCATTTCTATTTTATTATGTTATCTTTAAAATGTACTCACCTTCCACACTATATAACAAACATTTAGGTCCTTTCTAGGCTGTATGTATGCTTTTTTAATTTATTTTTTGATGATCATATTTTAAGAATAATGGTGTCTGCAGTCAGTTTTTGTTTTATGTTACCAAGTTATTCCTGATGCAGCTTTGCAGCTCAGTATTTTTTGAAAAAAAGGTACTTGGATAAAAAGGCATCCTAATACTGTATTTTTGGTGTTGTCAGCATATTTTTGGTTGTTTTATTGAACCACTAAAGGTGTACTAAATGCTACAGCCAAACCATATTGACAAATTATTAATGAATTATGAAAGTTGCACATGTTTTCTCTGCACAAGAAACTATTTTGAAAGAATATTTTTTTGTTATTGCTTTGTACAATAAAGTGTTTTCATAAGCGTGCATCAACTTTTAACCCCCCCCCCCCAACATTAACCATCAAGTTGACCCTTTTTTGTTACCTTCCCGTTGTTGTCCTGCAGAGGGAGCACTTATTTTGCAATCTATAGAAAGCCATTACATGTGTAAGAAAGTATCTATAAACATTTATACATAAAATGCCCTTAATGACTTTATGTCTGGAAGGCACATTTATTGTCTTGATGTTGAAAGGTGTTACACAAATAAACTTGTCTCATCTTCCATCGTCTGTGGGTCTTTGTGACAGGCAGTGCACACTGCAGCCTGATCTTTGTAATGATTAACTGAGGAACTTTACCTGAACAAAGCCATCAGTGTGATTATGAGTTGCACCTTTGCAGTGGTTGAACACAATAGCATAGATCTTCTCACGGTCAAATTTGAGGCACCTGTATCCGCTTTATGCAACATAATATATAGATCATATTTAACCCATTCATAACATTACATTACTTTTTCCTTTGTTGCCACACCAGTGATACCTGCTCATTAGTGCTAACACGCAAACAAAAATCCAGAACTTCACTCACCAAAACTGGAGCAGAGCCTTCTTAGAGTTTAAAAGGGTCAGCGGTAGCTGTAGAGACAAACGCCGTAACAGGCTGTAAACACGCTTTTGTCTGCTGTAAAGCCTAAAGCGTCTGCTCGAGAAACTGCAGGTTTTTGAACTTTTTCATGGCTTAATTTTTCAGCCCCAGAGGATGTTGCTCGATTGCATCAACTACACAAGATACACTCATAAAACCTTACAAGAGTGTAAGAGAAGGTTCAGTTCAAACACGAGAGTACTTGAAGAGGAGACACATTTGTTGTTGTATTTGTCTTTCAGGTGTATAAAGATGATTTGTGGTTGATAATTATCTTTGTTTACTTTGCAGAAAATTTAATATATTTATATCAACATGCCAAAAAGCTGTTACTCTCTTTTTGTATTTACAGAAACCAACTGAAGTTCTGATTTGACGCTTTTACATTTTTTTCCTTTACACGCTTGCATATTGATATTGACGGATGATGCTGTTGTAAACTGTGTGTATTGTGTCAAATGTTCATCTGATGTCTCATTGTAATTGTTCACACAGTCTTAAATCTAAGCAAAAAGAGGAACGGAAGGCCTTTGCAGAAAAACCCTCGTGCAGAGGCACTAATGGTAAATGACATATAGCGAAGCTGATGTCACTTCCTGTAATAATAAGCACAGTGCAGATCAGAAAAACCAGAGGAAATATTTTCTGCTTAGAAATGACACGAGCTCTTAGTGTGATGGAAGAAACACTTCCTGCCTACGGTAAAAACAAAAATTCACAAAACCTTTAAAGACAAAATGTTTGCTCCTTTTATAGTTTGCAGATGTATGGAACATACTATCAAAGAGTAAACTGTGGTAATACATCCTCACCCCACATTAATGTGGCATTATAACGCCTTCTCACAGTAACTTTGACAAAGCCATTTATCATGAAATGGGGCCGAGGAAGCTTGAATTACACAACAGCACGAGGCCTAATGAGAAGATTTATTTGGCTGCATTTTACGGAGTGTGAGAAATGTGAAAACTGAAGCTTATTATAGCCTTAAAATCTGGTCACGTTTATGCATGTACATTCACAGGCCACTCTGTTAGGTACACCTGCTAAACTGATTGTTCACATGGTAGCAACTCAGTACATTTAGGCAGGTAGACATGATCAAAATGACCTGCTGATGTTCAAACTGAGCATCAGAATGGGGAAGAAAAGTGGTTTAAGTGACTTTGTAAGTGTCACAGTTGTTGGTGTCAGATGTACTGGTCCGAGTATATTTCATGGCACACTTTGGGCCCCTTAGTACCAACTGAGCATTGTTTAAAACACCACAGACTACCCGAGTGTTGTTGCTGACCCCGTCCATCTGTTTATGACCACCGATCTTCTGATTGCTACTTCCAGCAGGAAAATGCTCCATGTCCCAAAGTTCAAATCATTTCAAACTGGTTTCTTGAACCACTCAAATGCCCTCCACGGTCACCAGATCTCAGTTTAATGGAGCATCTTGTTGAATCCACACCACAGCGAAGGCAGGTGAGGTGAGGTTACAGTCACAGGAAGCCAGAATGTTTACACTAGATCAGGGTTAAGGTGATGCAGTTATCTGATCATTTAGATTTCATCCAGTGCAGAGAATGAAATTCCAAGATTGGCAAAAGGTGGGAAATTTTAGTTGTTAACTCCAGCATGGCTCGGAGGCCTACTGCTCACTGGTCAGACTTTGTCATCTTTAACGTGAGGTCACAAAACTAAAGGTGCATCATTGTGTTTAAAATAAAGGCCAAGTTTGTAGATATCTATAGTACCAAGCAGTCACGGGTTGAGTAAACACATTATATATACTCATTATGTATTATGTAATTTCCCACCCACCCCCATACTGCAGTACAGGGCTTGTAGTCTTGTAGTCTAAACCTAATCACAAACCTTTGTAAAGGCTATTCTGCAGCACATCACAAACCAGATTTATCTCATGACATAGATGTGTTCCACTGCCCCCCACCCCCACCCCCATACACACACACACACACACACACACTCCTGGTTGATGTTGGTAATTGCCTCATAGAAAAAGCAACACAACTTCTATTAATATCTGCACTGAGTGGAAGATGAATGTTTACATAATGTACCTCAGAGCTGATAGAGTTTATTCCCCCCATGCCTGTATAAATAAGATGGACCTTTGGTGATCGTTTCTCTCAGAGGCGGGGGGCAATGGCCTGGAGGGGCGACACGGGGAGCTGGGGCTTGGCTAATTTATCTGTGCAGCTCAGGCACAAAGCCAGGAAATTAGGTGGTTTGGGCTTTGGGACTTTGGCTAATATAAAACACAATATGCACACGCACACCCACCGTCAGAGATGCAGTGCGTGTCGAGATCTGTCGGGAGGGGGCCAAAATAAATATTAATTGCTGATGAGATTAACCTGGCAGCAGCCTGTTGCTCAGTCCCATCACATAACACACGAAGAGGAAACAGTGGAAAAACAGTTTGGTCATATGGGTGCAAAGACCTCGTGGTTACCTGTAACTCAGGGCTGGATCTTGAGTCAGGATGACATTTCAAGTTTGGTGTGCCCTGACACAGATTTTTAAACTGCCTTATTATTATAATTATTCTTCTGCTTCTGCAGCCAACCTGCTTCAACATGTTGCACATTCAGAGATGCTCTTCTGCACACCTAGACTGTAACATGGGGTATTTTAAGTCGCTGTTCACCCAGAGAACTGCGCTCACTGGATAGTTTCACTTTTTCAGATCATGCTCTGTAAGCCTTAGAGATGGTTTCGTGGGGAAATCAAAGTAGATCAGCAGTTTTTAAAATACTCAAACAAGCTCATCAGGCACCATCAACCATGACACATTCAGAGTCACATAAATCACCTTTCTTCCCCATTATTCTGATCCTCTGCAGGTCGTCTCGATCATGGCTACATGCCTAAATGCGCTGAGTTGCTGCCATGTGTTTGGCTGATGAGATATTTATGTTAACAAACAGTTGAACAGGCGTGCTTAACAAGTGTGTGCGCATTTGTGGATTGACAAATGTTTGCCACACTGTGAGAAATGTGCAAAACAGCTTAATGACTGATTTTTATTGACACTTTAAACAGATCATTAAAGCAGGAGACACAAACGATGGCTCCCGAGGCCCACCACAGCTAAAGTGTGGTCTCATTTAACACATGAAATAGACCTGTTCTCACAGACAACTTTGACTTTTTCACTTTTTCACAAATTCAAAGTGAAACTATTACTGTATCAGTATGCTTCCCATCCTATTCCATTTGGTATATTAATATAAAACCTAATATATATATTTCTAATATTTTATTTAAATTTCTTTTCAACTGGGCTTCTAGTCACCAGAACGTAATCTTTAGCACTCGGCACACAGTGTGGTACATAAAGCCATCCAAACACAGTTCCCACAGAGAGTGAGAGGACTCTGAAAGCCTGGGTATGAGTCAGAGGAAGTACCTGCCTGGTCAGCACTGGATCTGGGGAGCTGCAGTCAACAACTTTCTGAAACTGACAGTCTGGCAGTCCTACGTGTGTGGAAGTGAGAAAGAGTGCCAGTTTGAAACTTTCTCAGGCTTCACGCAACTACTTCTGCCCCTTTTTTTTATGTGTAAAGCTTAATGCAAAACCGTGAGTGCCTTCATGGGAAAATTGCCCATAGATCTTGGATATTATACTCTGTTGTATGATTCATTGCATTAGAGAAAAAACACAGGAGGAGGCTATGACAGCTGCTTTTCACCCGGACTTGTAGTGTGGCCATTTGTGGCCATTTGGAACAATTAGAAAAACCTCTGTCACAGGAAACGCTCAGACTCCATGTAGTACAGGCATTAGGGGAGCTTCAGTTTGCTCAAACTAATGGTATCTGGGAAATGTTTATTCACTGCCCGGTGCCACAGCTCATACAATGCCAGTTAGTCAAAAAATAGGGAGACTGCATGAGTCACACCAGCAGGAATGAAAATGTGCCCTGATAGTGATCAAAAAAAAAAACAAAGAGCTTTTAACTGAAGCCATGCTCTGGGTTGATCACCTGGAAACTATTTGTAGGCAGTGTGCTAACTTACAGCATGCTTTTGTTAACTAGTGTAATAGGAATCAACAATAACATTACACTTTCTGCGAGTAAATGCTCAGCATCACTTCTGGGCACACGACTCAAAGGTGTGCTGGTGTTGCAGGAAGACATGCGGACGTGGACGTTTTTAAGCAGCAAAAGTAAAATATTACTCACTAATTCAAAGAATCCAAACTGGCTTAATCATCAGCTCCGAACGAGCTTATCTTTGACAGAACTGAAGGTTCAAAGTGGAACGTGCATTTGATTTTCTGAGAAATAAACTAATTGTGTGACTCAAAACCGTCTCACTTCTTTCTAAAGACTATATAAGGACAGAAGAGCATTCTCAGAAGGTTTTGTGTAAAAATGTTTTCATCCTTTGTTTTATTATTTCCTGTCATGAAATCTGCCAGAACAAGTGACTTTAAACTGAAGTACTTAAAACTTAAAAATAAACGGTCTGAAAGAAAGAAAGTCTCATGTGTCCCCATATATCAAGTTTCAGCCCCAAATACCACACAGCTCATTGTTTGTACCTGGTTTGCAGCTCAGTTTCTAATGATCTGTTTCAGTTTCTGCAGCTTTAATTTGAACTGGAAGAGCTGCTGCACATACCTTACACCTCGAGGGTTACGAAAATCTCATAACATCATAAAATGCTTTTCTATGATATGGGACCTTTAAAAGTAACTACTAACACACTATATTTTAACACCTGTTCAACTTCTCATTATTGTGGATATCTCATCAGCCAATCACATGGCAGCACCATGGTCAAAACAGCCTGTTGAAGTTCAAACAGAGCACCAAAATTGGGATGAAAGGTGATTGAAGTGACTCTGAATGGGGAATGGCTGATGGTTCCAGGTGGGCTGGTCTGAGTGTTTCAGAAATTGCTGATCTACTATCCTAGAGATGGTCTTTTTTCCCACAAAAGCATCTTTAGGGTTTACAGAGAATGGTCTGAGAGAACCATCGCCAGATGCCAGAGGAGTATGGATAGACTGCCAATAAGAATGCAACAGTAGCTCAAATAAGCACTTATTACAACCAAAGTATGCAGAAGAGCATCAGTGAATGCACAACACATAAAACAGAGTAAAAAAATCAGTGGCGACATCCATCTATTTCATTGTCTATGGTATATGCAATAGTAATAATAAGTGAATAAATCTAATACATTCATAAAATTAAAAAACCCATTCTTTAGGGGTCACTACAGCAGATCATCTTCCTCCATCTCACCCTATCCCTATCATCCTCCTCTGCCACACCAACCCTCTGCATGTCCTCCTTCACTGCATCCATGAATCTTCATCTTCACTGCTCCATATTCAACATCCTTTGTCCAATATATCCACTTGCCCTCCTCTGTAAGTATCCGAACTATCTCAACGTTGCCTCTCTGTCTCTAAAATGTTCGCCCTGAGCTGTCCCTCTGATCTACTCCTTTCTACTCCTGATCTTAACATCTTCAGCACTGTCACCTCCAGCTCGACCTCCTGTCTTTTTGTTAGTGCCACTGTCTCCAACACATGCATCATAGAAGGTATCGCTACCTTCCCTTTCACTCTTATGTAATGTTATAACTTTCAGTCACAAATCACCCCTGACATTCTTCTCCACCCGCTCCACCCTGCCTGCACTCTCTTCTTCACCTCTCTTGCGAACTGCCTGTTGCTTTGAATGGTCAACCCCACTACCTCTATTCCTAAATAACAAACATTCACACTTAAAAATATCAAGAGACACACTAATGCAATCAAGACACACAATTTCGGTTCTGCAGCTGGTGATGTATGCATTTAATGGGTTACACAGAAAAAAAAACGCATTGTTTGAAAAAAATCTGCATATGGCCATCAAACAAAAAATAAGGTTGCATTTTATTTTTCTATATATAAACCTGTTACAGAACCAATCAAATATGAAAAAAGTCCAAATATGTACAAAATCAGAAGTCTGACATGAAGACAAATTCACTACACAATACTCAGTGAGGAAAATGGCAGGAAATCTCCCTTCAACACTTCAGAGGTAAAATATTTTGAGGTATGAGTGTTCATATAGCCACTGATATTGTTTGCACTGAGATATGTAAACAACCACGTCTCTAACACAATCATACATACTGTATAAGGGTTCAGAACTACAACAAGTAACAGGTCAAAATTTAAAAGAAAAATGTAAGACTAAATACAATATGTACAACAGAAGTCTGTGAGATGATGTAGGCACGGTAAATTGGCACTCTTCATTTACAATGTGTCTTTGGTGACAAATGAAGCTGCTCAGAGGAAAGCAGCAAACACTTTGCTATATTGGCTACACTTCAGAGAGCATCACATACTTCCAGTCACTTTAGGATTTCACCATCAGCCTTTTTATCTACTCCACATTCCCCAAGATACAGTTTTGAATGTTTTTTTTTTTTAATATATATAAATATTTCAATCTTGGTAGAATTTGCAAAGTCCATGTAATCCTGTAAAAAACTGAACATATGTTACACTGATAACTTTCCCCAAAAAGGCCAAATAAACTTGAGGAACATTAGTATTTCGAGGTATTCCCAAACACTCACAATTTCTAGTCTCAATAATTAAAACAGCATTGACATAAAATGAAGCATTCACAAAATGGACTTCTTTGCATTGGTGGAGATCAATATGAACCTTCAGGAAAAGTTTTAAAAGGCAAAAACCAAACTATATCTTTATCCTTCTTTTAGATTAGCTTGATAAAGAAAAAATACTACACACATCAATACATACAGTATATTATACAAAGCATATGTTTTATAAACTTAAAAAGGAAGGATTGACTAGCTACAGTAAAAAAAAAACAAAAAAAAAAACAAATACCTTCATGCAGTACATAAATGAGTTATTTATACTTTCAAGGTCTAATCACATCTGATACTGAGGAGATATGTCTGATACTCAAGTGAAGTGCTGTTTTGACACAAGTGTACCACAACATCTATCCTTTGATTCATGAACTTCTATGTGGTGATTATCCAGAGGTATATTCTTGTGCATGTACACTGGTTCCCCATACATAGTACTTGCTCTTTAATTCAATATGCATCACTATGAAGACAATACACTGCTGTATCTATCAATTACCCCTAATAGTTTCTCCAGGTTGACAATTGTGCCTTTGAAATGACAATTGTGTCATTTCAAAGGCAACCTGATGCACACAGTTGCAGTAATCTTGGTCATGCTGCGGTCTCCAACCACTGTTTTTCCTACTGTGATTGTAGCATTAAGAGAAATCCCTGTATACTGGAAAATTACACTAAGGTGGTACTGGTCTTAAAATATCATCACCATCTTAAAATAATGGCCTAAATCAGTGTTTCTCAAACTGTGGGGTGCGAATGACCTGGGAGAACAGTCATCTGATTAATTCTCACAGATGAACAAGGAAATAACGTTAGCATACGTTAGCAGATATGTTAGCATAGCGACTAGCTACCGTCTGATAATCCTCTTCTTCTTAAACATAAAGTGAAAGGAAATTTGATGTACATTTTTGGTGTCAGATGCTCTGTGGATAATGATGGTGACAGCTTCTTTGGATTCCACTCTCTGAATGAAGGTGAGCAGTAGAGGGATGTGCAGAAAAACCTGTGGGGGTGAATGGAAAATGTTCAGGGATGAGAAACACGCTGAGGATGTTCATTTTTGTTATCAGTAATATGTATATGCACTTAAGGGCAGACTAATTGTCCGTCTCACCTGTTTGTGATGCTACCCTGACACCCAGTTGTGTGTGGTTGTTTTTACCCTCTGGGTGAACCCATGAGGCCCAGCTGCTGGATCAAAATTAAAGTCCAGCCCCCCACCATCCATGAGTGTGTCATGGAGGACAGACTCCAGGTCACATTCAAGCCTCTCAATAGACACGCTGTCTAGATCACTGGGCAGGCGCTCTTGATGATGACTGTGTGGGAGAACAGAGTTGAGTTCTCTGTAGTTGTAGCTTGCTGAGGCATCATTAGTGTGTGCTGGGTGTCCAAGGGGGTGCTGCATGCATGTTCTTAGACTAGCCATTCGAATAGAGGGCTCTGAATGGCTAGTCAGGCTAGTCAGGGGTATCATGTTACAGCTATTCAAGTCTTGTGAGGCAGCCGGACCCTGGCTATGCAGAGCATGTGGATTTACACGTGGAAGTGGGTGACTCTGTGAAGGATTCATCATTTTTACTCCATTGTGACCCCCCACATGGCTCTGGTCAGTATAAGTAGGCATTACGCAACTTCCCCTCCCAACTTCAGAGTGCATCATGTCCCTACTGGCATCTGCCTCTCCTGTCAGCAACTCTTTGAGGAGCCCAGGGGGGCACATATACTGGTTCTCATATGTCCGAAAGCCAGGCTTTGTCTCTGGAAGTGTCTGCATAGGAACAGGGGACAGGGAGTGCATCCTCACCTGACCATACATGCACTTCTGATAGTCCTGCTGCTGGCGTGGGGCCAGTCCAGTGGAGCTATAGGGGCTATTCTGAAGCATGCCAGCATTTGAGGAGCGTGGGGAGTGTGAGGAGTCAGAGCTGAGCTGGGGGGGTTTAGGAGACAGAAGGTTAAGGTTATCCAGCAGACTCTCCATGACCTTTTCTGAGCCATGCTGCCCCATGGATCCAGACATCTCAGAAAGGCTGGGCAGGGTCGAGGTTATCTTGGCCACAGCCACTCCAGGATACATTATGTGGCCATCAGACTCCCCCAAGTCATCCTGTTCAGAAGGGAAAGGTGAGCGGCGACCACTCAGAGTGCTGGCATCAGAGCTGGTACGTGTCCTAAAGGAGCTCCAGGTTTCTAAGTCCTCATTACTGTGGGAGTTTGGACTTCCAAGCCAAGTAGAGTACTGGGAACTGGGACTGCCCGCTCCTCCTTCAACCCCTTCCTGTAGAGCCATCTAGGGATAGTAGAAGATAAAAGATCCCACAGACTGCCATTAATCTACAGTGAATGCTGACTAAATTTAATCTAGAGTCATGAGAATTTTGGGGGGGAAAAAAAGAAAAGCTTGGCTGAAATGCCTACGGATGTTAATTAAAGGAGCAGAGCACCGTACCTTTTTCTTTGTGGCCCTTCCTCTGCTCTTGACAAACTTATTGCTGTTGTCCATAGACGTAGCTCTGCGTCGAGGTGACTTTCCATTCTTTCCTCCTTCTGGGTTCAGCATCCACCAGGAGCTTTTTCCAGTTCCCTCGTTCTGTATGCGCACAAAGCGGCTGTGCAGGGACAGGTTGTGTCTGATGGAGTTCTGAACAGGAGAAAAGTGACTCATTTGTAAGTTTTCCCTCACACGAGCACTGTGTTTAATTTTGAAAAGTTAGTCCTGGCTACACAGCACCTGCTGTGTAGCCAGGACTATGATATTGAACGAAATAAAGTATCATAAGCAATTAATTTCTTAATAACTTAACAAATTCTTTTCTCTGGAAACACAAGGACCTATTAAATGAAACAGAAGCGGTGGCCAATCGTGGCCTCGAGTGCGACAAACAGATGCAATTCATGTTATACTATGTTATAATGTTATACTATGTTATACTGTTATACTATGGTATACTGTTATACTATGTTATACTGTTATACTATGGTATACTGTTATATGGTATAGTAGCACACATGTGACCAAAGCAACTCAGTCTGCATTTTTTCATTGCTTTTAATAACACTTTCTAGCTGTTCTTAAAACATTTTAACATTTAAGTCATATTCATTAGATTTTATCATCCATTAACTGCTCGTATTGTTTTAAAGGCCCATAATAGAGCTTATTAGGCCGTTCATCCCTCCTTCCTGTGGACTATAATCATATTTCCTGTGATTTCCACCAACTTTTATCAGCACAGCCCTATCTTACCCTTTCAGCAGCAGCAGCAGCAGCCGCAACAATACTGCTCGCTTTGGACCCAAACTGAAAAACACCCGTGAAAAAAACAAAACAAAAAAAAAACAGGCTAATTTAGAAGACACGTTATGGAAAAAAATAGATCTGAATAATCACAGCTGCTGGATAGCTGAATCTTGTTTGTTCCCATCTTTGAAAATGACACTTCTCAAAGAGTTCATTCAGATCACTAAGCTGCTCTCTTTTTTTGTATGTGGTCAAATTTGTCCTTGTCCAAATATGTACACACCTAAAGCCTTATTCGGTAGAGTTTTTAATGCCACGTTGTGAAGCCCAAAAAGGACGCAGAGGCGCCTCCTGCGGTAATTCTCTCAGGAAGAAAACCAGTGTCGGTTTGGAGGGGGGGTCACAAAGGCAGTTATATAAGACACATTCACACTGTACAGCCTGTTTTCTATAGACAAAATATGGCCCTAATATGCAACTTGCTGAGCTTGATGGGGGGGACAATGAGAGACTAAAGTATAACACAATATGTACCAGTAGGGAATTTCCCCTTGAATACCCATGTGAATGAGAAAGCAGCTCCCTACAGTTAGTAAACCCAGATGTTCCCAACCGCAGGATTCAGCAGGGATATACAAAGCATCGAGATAAAGATATTCACATTTAAAACAATAGATGGACTGTTTGAGGGATCTCTGAAATGTTTGGGTTAAGGTTTTGGCAACAATATGATTTCTATTCTATTCTTGGCCTTAGTGAGTTCTGGCTTGTTGCAGAATACCTTATTTTAAGGTAGAGAAATCATTAAATAAAGTAGATTTAGGAAATAAACCCAGAAAACTGTAGAATTGGGACTCATTTAAAACCTTTTTAAGTATTATTTTTGGGTGTCAAAACTTTAAAAAGGTGAAAACTGTGAACTGACAGAGTGAAAGAAGAGAGCCGTGCACAAGTTACAACTTTTTTTTATTGAATAAAAAGTAAGAGGAGGTTACAGAGTTCGAAGCAAAGTTGGGGAGGGCAACAGAGTAGGATGTTTTTGCCGGCGGAGCTGGGGTCAATGAGTTCACTGTGTGCTGAACACGAGCTCCTCAGCCGGCGCTGACGGGGACATGCAGACAGGTTGGATGGAAAAGGAACAGAGAGAGGAGGAGAAGCATCATATGTAACACGCTGGGTGAGACCTGCTTTGTGAGACTCACCAAAACAGCCCCCTTGGACCCCACCCGACTACCCAAACCAGACTCCTCCCTTCTCTTCCAGTGACTTTTAAATTAGGCTTCCTGTGTCAGAGGACATCCTGTACATGCAGACTGAAGCAACCTGAGGAGGGGTTAGCACCTTATTGCACGGTTTCATAATGCAATTCAATCTTACGTGTGCTCATTTGATTCATGAGCCCCTCTCTACCCATTTTCGTCTTTTTATATGATCTCAGCCTGTAACTGAAGACAGGAAATGAGTCATTAGTGAAGGACCTGTGATCTTAGCAATGTGCTGCACAGACTCCGTTTGCTAACCAGCATTTATTTCACTAACCAAATGATGAGTCTCGCTCACGCATGGCAGAGATCACAGCTGATATGCAAATCTCTACAGCCTTTGATTAGCACCTACTAAAGATCATGCACTGCAAGGTTGGGCTATGGAAAGGGAAATTTTTGTCTCTACCTTATCTGTGACAAACCTCAACTCAGCTCAAAGACAGCAAAAGACTTCCTCTTCCTTTTTAGTTCAGGAGGTGAACCACTCAATCATTATTTCTTTGAAAGGCCAACCTAAGGTGGCCTGTCTGTTTTGCTGTTGCTGAACTTCGTTATTAAATCTATTGTTACGTTTTTGTGGTAGTAAATTGTGTGCATATGTGGCTGCACAACAGTTCATATGAATGTGAGAAATGTATTTTTTTTTTTCTCGATTGGCCTGTTTTGGCAACCAGGTAAGTAACCAGGTCCGGATTACAGAGCCCTTTAAGTGACGTAAATGTTTAAGAGTCAAGATCCTTTTAGTAGTTACAGAAGTGATCCCACACAGGTCTGTAGCAGAGTATTACTAAAATAAAATAAAAAAAATAAAATAAAAAAAAGGTGCAAAATATGCTGCTTTACACTAGCGGACAAAATGTGCTGCACCTGAACACGACACCTTGAAGAGCACCAGTTTGTTCAGGTGCGTTTTAATCAGGTGTGTTTTAATCAGGTGGGTTTTAATGTCACACTGGTCAGATTGTGCAAGAAAGCCTGAAATCGGAAAAGAGTTGGGCCTCGGAAATGAGCCATTAGGCAGCACGCTGGACACGCGAAAGCAGAAAGCAGCACTTGCCGCTACTCAGGTGAGATACCTGGTGTAATACCTGAGCTGGAGCATGGAGAATCGACCACCATCGGCCATCACGCAGCATGAAATGACTCCTCCTACTGGAAACAAAACAATCTAATTGACACAGCTGCTGTTTCTTGTGTAGTGAAGCATGAGGCTTTGAGTAACGGTCGCAGAATAAGTAAACAAACGGGGCTCAGTTGCAAGAACAGGTGCAGTCTCAGTGAAAGTGGCCTCACTTGCAATTGGTCCAAGCATTTTACATAGAGCACCAGCTACAACCACAGACAGGACAGAGGATCTCCCAGGAGGCTGACTATTGGAGACCAGCTGCTTCTCAAATCAGTATTTTGGTTTTATCTCAATGATGAAAGCTGACATGTAGTTTGTGGCGAGAAACTAGGGGGGCGGGGGGTTTATATTTGCATCCATAAATTCCCCAGGCAGCGAAAGACGTGAGAAAATGTAAGCATTTTTCTTTGAAGGCTGCAAGTAAAAAGTTGAAATGCTAATTTCCTTATACTCTCGCAATGTTTTGCTGCTGTTCTGATAACGCCTGTAGCTCTTGAGGCTTAATGTTAGCTTATATTTTCAACCTTTAGATACCGCAGCCCTATAGATATGTACCTATAGGGCTATATTTGTGCCAGTGCTATGTTATGTTTTAGCATGACATTTTAACATTTGCCAGCATTAGGTTTTATTAGCCATTGTTAGCTGCAACACCTATAGATGGAAAATAGTGCATTTTATTGCAAATAGCTGGCAGTTATTTAGTTCTTTTCAGTGACCGGCAGTTCTCTGGGTGACAATACCAGAATGCTTTGAGCTGATATAAAGGAAAAGAAGCTCAAATGACCACTAGTTACAACAAAGGTATGCAGAAGAGCATTTACAAATGTGCAACATCAGACCTTAAGGCAGATGGGCCATAGCAGCAGAAGACCACACTGGGAACCGCTCCTGTGCCTGTGCGAACTGTAGCTTCAGAGGTTACAGTTCGCACAGGCACAGCAACAACAGAAGACTGAAAAAACAGCGCCTGGTCTGATGAGTCTTGATTTCTGCTGCAACATTCTGATGGTAGGATCAGAATTTAGGACAAACAACATGAAAGCATAGATCCCTCCTGCCTTGTATCAACTGTTCAGGCTGCTGCTGCTGCTGATGGTGGTGTAATGGTGAGGGGGATATTTTCTTGGCACACTTTTGGCTCCTTAGTACCAACTGAGCATTGTTTAAATGCCGCAGCCTACCTGAGTATTGTTGCTGACCATGTCCATCCCTTTACGACCGCAGTGTACTCATCTTCTGATGGCTGCTGCCACAGGATAACGCACCATGTCCCAAAGCTTAAATAATCTCAAACTGGTTTCTTGAACATGACAATGAGTTCACTGTACTCAAACGGCCTCCACAGTCACCAGATCTCAATTCAACAGAACACTTTTGGGATGTGGAGGAACAGAAGATTCTCATCATGGATGTGCAGCCGACAAATCTGCAGCGACTGTGTGATGCTGGCATGTCAGTATGAGGAATGTTTCCAGCACATTGTTGAATCTATTCCGTGAAGAATTGTCAGTTCTGAAGGCAAACACAAAGCGTACCTAATAAAGAGACCAGCGACTATATGCTTTCTTTTTTTTTAAGTCACACATTTCAACACCTTACTGAACTCAGTGATAGGTGTAACTGCCCTCAAAAAGTGCTTGTATTGCTTCTGCCAAAAGGTTTTCGAACAAAGTTGGAGAGAATAAGGAAACTCAAAGAACAATTGTCTATCAATCAAGATCACATTAGCAGGGAAATTAGGAAGTGTGCTAATCTATGTAGCTGCCAGTAACCACAAACAGTTTGGCAATGGCGATAATTTTATTCCTGTTAAATTTCATTTCAAAGCAGGATTTTAAGGTAATACAGGTTTTAAAAAAGTCGATTATTTGCAAAGGTAGTTTATGCTGCTTGACTACATGAGCATGACCAGCACACTGTTTCTTTATTAGTTTACATTAGAATGCAAATCTAAAAGCACACTTGAATCGGAGTGATCGTCTGCTAACATGCAACGATCACTACAAAGCAGTGCGATATCTGGTGGAAATAAGAGAATAGGAAAGACGAGCATTTGCAGAGATTACAGTAAAAGGACAAGCCACTTCCTGACAGTGCCTTCCTGTGCACCCCTCCCCCTTTCTCTTATGACCTGTGATGCACACGCAAAGTTGAACATGAGCGTAGGTCCTGGGTTTTCTTTGACAGGGCGGTAAAAAGGTGAGAGAGGCTGCAGATGAAGAAGAGCGCTGCAGCTCGGTGCAGAGAGCACGTCACAGTGTGCAGCCTACCTAATTAACACGAGGCATCAAAGGAAGTGACCTATTTTCGTAATGGCATCATGAAGAGGTACGGAGAGGTTTGCACTGAAAGTCAAGCTTTAGATAAACAATTTAAACACACACTGCACATAAATCATATTTGAATATTCAGAAATAACAATTCTTAGAGACTTGGCCCCGAATCTGTCTCAGCCTAATATTGAGAGTGAAACACATTCTTTGCACACGTCATAGGCTCAAAAGGTCACATTTTTGTTGCGTGGGATTGTAATCTAATCTTTTTCCCTATCTTCACTCTGTATTTCTGTCATCCTCTAACCCTGTCTTTTGTATTTTGCATAACGGATTAGAGGCCAGGTTTTCTTTGAGAACATAATATATTTGGAGCTGATTGTTATCCTGTGCAAGGTGGAGGACAATGCAAAGATCCACGTGCCACAGATTCCAGAGACTCACACGTGCAGACAGCAGACAGCACACAGGCCTTAGCCCCCAGCAAACCAGTCAGCTGATTGCTCCCCACCTTCCCTCAAGCTATGGCCGCTCCTCTTTGAAAGCCCCTGCCTCAAGCCTCCCTTTCTTCACGGGGTTACTTGATGCTTTTAGTGGGCCTCTTAAGTTTGAGGCAGATGTCCCTTTTTAACCTTGTGATCCCGAGATAAATAGCTGGGAGTTACTCATTTTTTCCTTGCTTCTTTTAATAGCTGTTACCACTTTTCAGGTCAGTGTCCTTAACAAAGTTCATAAGGCAACAATAAAACAAAGGTTGCTTAATAAATAAAATAATCTGTTAGTATCTAATGTTGTTTCTGTGCAGCCCACATACAGTCATGTGAAAAAGAAAGTAAAACTGAGTACACCCCAGGATTCATTAGATTGTAGAACCACCAATAACTGGAAGTAATAGTTTTCTGTATGACTATCAGTCTCTTACAACATTGCGGAGGAATTTTGGCCCTCTCCTCTTTACAACACTGCTGCAGTCCATCGAGGTTTCAGCCATTTGTTTATGCACAGCTCTCCTAAAGTGTCACCACAGAATTTCAGTCTGTTTGAGGTCTGACTTCTGACTGAATCATTGCAACACCTTGATTCTTTTCTTTTTCAGCAACTCTGCTGTGGATTTGCTGCTCTGCTTAGGATCATTGTTCTGCTGCATGAGCCAATTTCAGCCAGCTTTAGCTGTTGGACAGATGTCCACAAGTTTGACTCTAGAATACTTTCGTATTCAGAGGAGTTCATGGTCGACTCAATGACTGCAGGGTGCCCAGGTCCTGTAGCTACAGAGCAAGCCCAAATCATCACCCCTCCACCACCGCGCTTGACAGCTGGTGTGACGTGTTTGCTTTTCACCAAACGTGGTGCTGTGCATTGTTGTCAAACATCTTCATTTTGGTCTTGTCTCTCCAAAGTACGTTGTTCCAGAAGTCTAGTAGTTTGCCCAGATGCAACTTTGCAAGCCTAAGCTGTGCTGCCATATCGTTTTTAAAGAGAAGAGGCTTTCTCCTGGCAACACTTCCAAACAAGCCATACTTGTTCAGTCTTTTCTAACTGTGCTGTCATGAATTTTGTTAAGTGAGGCCTGTAGAGTCTGAGCTGGAGCTCTTGGGTTTTTTGCAATTTCTCTGAGCATTGCTCTGACCTCGGGTTCATTTGCTGGGATATCCACTCCTGAGGAAACTGTGTTCCAGACCAGCCAACGGTCAAAACGTCTGCTTTCAGAGAGGTGCTCACACTTGCTGATGCTCAGTTAATCACGTGCACTGGATTAGGAGCTGGCTGCTACTGTTCCTTTTAATTCCTATGGAAGCAGTAAGGGTGTTCTTAGTTTTTCACAGGACTGCATAGAGTTCTATGAAAACTTTCTTTTTTCACATGACCACAAGTGTTTGGCTGTTTTAGGCACCAGGGGAAACTTTTCACTCAGTTTCACTTATAAAGGAGGTTGTTTGCACTTCTAGGTTTCATATCTCAGTGTTAAGCACAATTTCAATCCTTAATGGCTGTATATGGGGAAATGCTTTTTGTACTATCAGGGATTTTTTTTTTCAATTGCAGTACTAAGAGTGCTTTTCCATCCACTAGTTATATAAACATTTGACTCAAAACCACAAATGTAAACCTCCTGTTATCACTCAGAGGATCAAATGTGCCATCTTATAGCAACCAATCCTGTAGATTCTTGATTGGAAAAAAAAACAACTAATGTCATGATTGTTCTGGATGAGAACTTCCATTTCTTTTTGTTTTTACCTTTAATCTCCACAATAAAAACTAACTTTATATTGTTTATACGACATAGCGAAACCTTTTATGGCCTCATTACTTCATCCTCTTATGGACAACATTGTTGATAAAACTGAAGCCAATGGAGGGGAGATTTTAATTCATGGCACTACTGTCTAAAAACAGTTCTTAAATTGGCGTTACTTTAGCTTTTCAGATGCTGAAAATAAGAGATGCACTACTCAAACCAGGAAACATATCCAACAAATCTTGTTATAGCACTCAAGCAAGTGTGTGTGTTGTAGGAAAACTTGCCTAGAGGGACTTTGGTTTGGGTTTTGCCATCACTGCAGTTACACTGCATTTAGTGGTTATCAGCTGTTAGTTGATCTAAGGGCTGTTGTTAAAATGAAGGTATAGTGAGCTTTGACACTGTGTAGCTCGGCTCATCCTGAATAAATCTTCAATCTTGTGTGTCATTGGTTTCCACTGGGGCTATATGCAAACATCAGGCATGAGACAGGCAAATCAACACGCTGTAGATCTCTAGGGTAGATGACCTTTTGACCGCGATGCTAGATAATGTAGTACAATAAACCTCTTCTCAGGAGACAGTTGCTGCTGGCTACCACCAAAGCAACCCAACAAAATATACTTTCATTTGCATAGCAAAGTTTTTTTTTAAACTTAAAAAAAAAACTGGGGGGGGAAATACTTTTTTGTAATCAACATGTTTTGAAGTGACACCTCGGAACTTCAGCGGCAGTTAAACTCAAGAGCATCACTTCCTGTTCCATTATCTAATGTCACAGTTCATTGAGAAAAACAGTGGCAGTGCCAGTAAGATGCTAAAAGTACGTTGCAAGCTGTTCTGTGCAACTCACAGACCCACCAGTATCCCAGGGGAACCAGTCCTCCCCCAGTTAACGAGGGAGGACAAATGATCGCTGAGCTGCCACACGATTTTTAGAGGGAAACAAAAAAAAATCTCCATGATATGAGGTAGACAGGAAGCTGTAGAGGCAGTGCCTTTGCCCTCATCCTGTGCTCCACCTATCTATACTTTTTTTAGGTGTAATGCTACAATCAAACGCAGTGCCCTCCACCCACCATTAGGTCCCTGGCTTATCTCTATGTGTCACTACAACTAGGGACAAAACTGCATGTGGATTCTGGAGTTGATAAAAAGGCCAATAAGTACAATCATAATTAGCAGGCTGATGATTACGTTTAATGTGTGGCAGGAATGTTGAAATGGCATGAAAGTGAATTAGATTTACAAACATGACTCGAATACAGCCTCCTATTGGTTCATCCTCCTCTTTTTCTTTTTTTTTTTTTCCTGCCCTGACCCTCCTGTTTTGCAGGGTGTGGATGTTAACACATGGCACTGTTTTCCATCCACCGCGCAGGAAATGCATCATAGTTCATTGTGGGGGAACCGCCGTGTTTTTTTAACAGGAAAGTGTAAAAATAACTATAAGCCAGTGGTTCTAAGGCCTGACGAGCATGCCAGCATTCAGGAATGGCGAGGCTGAAGCAAAGCTGTGTCCATTTCATAAAAGATAAACAGATAAAAGATAAACAGTGTTGAACTTTTGCTCCTGATGGAGATCCATAAGACGTCCGCTGCCTCGCTGAATGGCAGCAGAACCTGTCTCTCGAACATTTGAGAAAGGATTTTACTCTGGAGAAAATGCGTCTTGCTGCTGGCAGAAAAGTATTGGAAAGCATGTGCCCTCCTGAAGCGCAACTGAGCAGCAATTCTCCCTAGAGAAGAACTGGTGATTCTGACTGAGGAAGTCCAAAAATAGAAAATATTTTTTTTCATTAAGCTACAGCGCGCCAATTCAGTTATTTGCAGATTTTTTTTTTTTGTCTTAAAGCCAAAAAATAAAAATAAAACCCCTTAGCATGAGAAATCCCTAAATTCTATTTGAACGAGCACAAACCCCTTCTGCAAACAGCCCGAGAGAGGGAGCAGAAGGAAGTGCTCGGATAAAGAGCAGCAATCCCTTTCTCCAAGCTGTAGCATCCGCTGAGGAAACTCTAGAAGACAGGGACACAAAGATATGAGCACACAGCTCAGGAATGGAGGATGTTTGACGTAGTTCCCAGCATCCCCTTCTGCCAGTCCCTTCCCTTCTAAAACACTCCCCAGCACTGATTGAGCCGTTTGTTTAGCCTCCTGTTAATTTAAAACAAAACCAGTCTACATTCACCAGCGCACATACAGTTAAGAAGGTGCAGATTTAAAAGAAGTGGGTTTAGCAAAGGCTATATCTCATAATAAACTGTGACAAAGCTTTTCAAGTGGGGGGTGTGTTAAACAATGGGAGCTATATATGACTGAGGTTTCCCAAAGGCATTTCCTGACAACTTTCAAATTACCTCTCAAGAGAATGCGGGGGGGTGGGGGGTGAGGGGTACAGGAAGGGCTGCAAAACTGAAAAATGAACCAGAATCAGTTTTGTTGGAGCACGCAGGCTTTAATTGGTGTCTTCTGTTGACCCACCTTTGGCTTTGTCTGCACGCTTCTATCCATCACGACGAAGTAACATCCTCACTGGCCGGATTAGCATGTTTGTGCAGGCATTAGGCAAATGTTTTTCCAACTCGTCCCTCGTGTTAAATATTTCCAGGTCTGCACATTCAAATTTCAGTTTTCAGGAAGGTACCGGGATTTCCATAGTTGTAGAAATGCTACACGAGTCAATGTGGTCATACATGCTAGACTGCTCCCACACAGGTTTGTTTAGGGATCTACAGAGCACCCATACACATCTTTATCCTCAGTCAAAGGAGGTTTTAGCCATCGCTCAGTCGAGCATTATTCTCAAACAAAGCTGAAGTTTGCTTCTGGATCATATTTGGAGCGTTCTTTCTGCTTCATATAGAGAGAGGCAGTCTCGGGGGCATGCATGATGTATGGGATGTTTACAGTCAGACCAGCTGGCTTGTCCTCTGCTGCTTTAGAGCTGCATGTGTCCTCAGTGACACAGCAGAGAGGCATGTGCTACCACTGACAGAGGAAACCACTCTAAAACTTCAAAGGTTACTCAGACGCCAAAGTTCAGCAACCCCTCTAAAAACTAACCATTGGACAAGTTTTTTGAAATCCCTCTTTGGCAGTGAGAGGAAGATTTATTTAACTTCTGATGAATCCTTAAATAAAAGTTCAGCATTACGGGAAATTTCACCTGCAGATCCACAAAAGGAGCAATGTGACAGGTTGCTTTGCATAGCACACATCTGAGTTTTGAATGAATGCACAAAACCAAACACTTTCCAATGCCGGCACTGCCTGCTTACTATACTGTCGCTTCCCTAAACCAAACCACGTTGTCTAGATGGGATAAAAGGATACATTCAGAGCCTAAAAAATGCTACAGGCGCCTCTCTCTGTGGATAAAGCTCCCAGTCATGCTGGAATGATCACACTGTAGTGATGTGATGATCATTACTGGACATGTCTAAATGTAAGTAAAACAGGGCTGATTTTTTTTTTCTTTTCAAAGCAGGACTGCAGAGGCGATTAATTGCACACTAAACCTTTGCATTTCCTGCTCACCAAAATTTGCAAAACACTTTACAGTGGCATCAGTTCAATAAGACGAGAATGAGGATGTGGGCTCGATATGTTTTGTGCAAGTTTCCACTGCATATAAAGTCGAGCACGTTCAGATTTCATTGACTAACTCTTTTTGGTCTCTTAGTATTGTTCAGGTGTGCCGTTGGCTGCAAATGTTTCTTTGCTGCTGCTTGCTGTGCAAAGTGGTAAAGGTTACAGTATTGGCATAAATCTCACGTTCTTCCTAAGCAGCTACACACACACACACACACACACACACACACACACACACACACACACACACACACACACACACACACACA
>JAVDPK010000849.1:44328-69725 GCA_034780415.1 Cichlasoma orientale | reverse complement strand
CACACACACACACACACACACACACACACACACACACACACACACACACACACACACACACACACACACATACATTCACGTGCACGCACACACTCACCTTCCAGCCCGCGGAGCTGTTGCTGTCTCCTTTATCTTTAAAGTAAGGCACGCTCTTGACCATCCAGTCGTAAATCTGAGACAGCGTCAGCCTCTTTTCAGGTGAGCTGTCTATGGCTTTGGTGATCAGGTCAGCGTACGACATGTTTCCCCAGGCGTTACGTCGGGACGAGCTGCTCTTCCTTTGACCGGGACCACCCAAAGGTGGGACCCCAGGATTAGGCACCTGTTGCTGAGAAGACAGCTGCGGACCCGGGAGCTGCTGCTGTTGCTGCTGCTGCTGCTGCTGTTGGAGCTGGTGATGATGCTGATGGTGGTGATGTTGGTGGGGGTGGTGATGCACACAGTTTCTGTCCCGGCACTGAAAAACATTGCAAGGCGGTTTCTGCTCTGAGTATTCTTCGTAGTCCTCCTCTAACAGGCCGAGGTTACTGATGAACTCGGTGTTTCCTCCCGGCTCCTGCTGCGCCGACGGTGCCGGGGAGGATGTGTTGGAGCTGGCAGGGTCGATGAGCTCCGGCCGGGGTAGTGGCCAGGTGCATGACCGCGGGCGAGAGAGAGGCTCGAAGTCCGGATCTATATCGACCGGCTGCGGCTGCTGTGGTAGTAACTCAGCCATGTCAAGTTTACACCGGCGCTCTGTCACATAGATACTTACTTAAAAAGTATTTGCCAAATAATTATTAAAAAAATATAAAACAGAGACATAAACATTTAGAGGCTAATGATGAGACAAACCCCGGAGCGACGGCAGACGTTTGTAATGTAAAGGAAAGAGGAGAGTTTCTTTCTCTTAAGTTCACACCATCCTGCATCGGTTAGCCGCAACTCTCAAGTCTGCCGCTCTACAAGTAGGAGACAGTTCATCCTCATGCTGCCTTCACGGCCAACTCACAGGCTCCGACCTCTGAGCTTTACAACTTGACGGTGCATTCAAGTGCTCTTTTGTTAACAAATCACACCAGAGGGACCCCCAGATTTGCAATCAAGATCAAGAGTGATTTAACTGCTCATTTCATTTTACAGTAAATAATTATCGCACCCTTTTTCATAGCATCCTAAATCTTTTTTTTTTCTTTTTAAGTGCACTTGAGTTTAAAAAACGTAGGCTACTTGTGTGCTAGGTGCTATTTTGGTGCCATGAATGACAGTCATCTGGACCAAAATAAACGGGTATCGTTAAGTAACACGAGATTTAAGGCTGTATAGTAAAGGGGTTAGTAAATTCTATGTCATTTAATTCTCCTGTCATTCAAACGCATTTTGGCGGGACCCGAATGCACCATACAGGCTGAGTTTTTTGTTGTTGTTTTTGGCCGGCTGCTAATGATCTAAAGCAACTGCCATAAACTCACAAAATATTATGGTCATTCAGCCAGGCTTTTACACTTTTATACAAATATTACAACACATATTAATGCACTGCAGAACTTTTTTAGTTGAAGCATCAACCAGCTGGAACCAAATCTGTCAGTAGCGCCATCTAGCGGGCAAGTCATGACAGGTGTTTTTCTACACTAGGACCCCCCCACCCGCCCCGATACTGCACCGTATGACCTAGACAAACAGAAACGAGGAAGTGTTGCCAACATCTTATCATGCCAATCACTCTGTTTAAGGAAAAGTGAACAAAATGTGGAAGTGAGGCACTTTGAAACGTCAACCTGTCAATTTCCACTTTTGGACAATAGATTGAGCAGGGTGTTTTTAGACCAGAAAGAATCTGTGTGGCACATTGTTAAAGAGGTTGTTTAACTTTAAAAGCACTTCCCTGAGAAGGGGTACAGGGTTCAAGGTCTAATTGTGTTTCTACTGTAAACCTGATGTCAGCTCTTCAGTACCGCACACAGGTTATACCTCTGGGAAAACACAATCAATCATGACTGCAAGGTGTTTGTATGACCTCTGATACTTAAAGAATACAAAAATATTTTCATCTGCACATTTTTTGGTCACACAAAGGTCATTAATAATCCATCCAACTAGTTACCTGTTTTTAATGCAACTTAATCTGCTGTGATACTTAAGCCTTTTATACCAATATTTTAGTGCAATAATAAATTGACACATTTTATTTACATCACTTAATACCACCTATCACAAAAATATTGCATTGATATGAGAGTGTGTACAGCAACATGTCACTTTCTTTGAGGACAATTTTCCTCCATAGTGCGACCTCCTATAAACCCAGGAAGGTTTCGACTGGAACCTTTAATAATAAACTGTATAAGTAATGATCATGGTGGCAAAGCCTTTAAGTGTTGTTTGTATGTGACCACAAAATTTACTAGACATATTAAACTGCCTTAAGTTTATTTGAGGTAAACATCAGCTTCCTTGAGCACTTCCTCTTTTTGATAGAAGTAGTCCTTAAACCAGGAGATATGCTCCTTCTTCTGCTGCACAGTCAGGTAGGGGTTTCTGGACAGACCGGCCACTATGAGCTCCATGAAGTGACGCACCGGTCCCTCGCGAGGGAAGCCCTCCTCCAAGTGCTTCTCTAAGAAGATATGGTCATGGAACGGGACCTTGGCTTCCTCCTCGAGGCCTAACGCAGCAAGAATACACAATTTGTCACCCAGACAAACTTATTTCCCCTCTTTTAATACAGTGAAGTCACCCTTCATCACTCACCAGCTTCATTGTTTATTGGGTACTGCCACAGTTTCCCCTCTTTGGTCCACTGGATCATTTCCTCAAACCCGTTTCGAGGCGTCTGACTGGTCGATAGAGACAGCTGATTTGCAAAGTCCATGTCCCACAGAGTTAGCTGAGCTGAAAACACGATGCTAGTGTTAAACGCAATGAAGTTAAAGCCAAAAGATTTTGCAGTGTGACACGAAATATGTTTATGACATTCACTGTATCACAGTGTTGATAAGCATTAATAAAGCATTGCACTTGTAACAGTTTTGATACAGCATCATGTTTCATCAGTGTGAGCTTGCAAAAACAAAACTGTCACGCATCACTTGCATACTAGAAACATGAATGCCATAAGAAGGAAGATCACTATTAGAGAAGTCAATGATCTACTGTCCTTAGTCCTTAATGAGATGAGCAACACAAAAAACTGTCCGCTGTAAGCAAATATATTACATGAATAACAGTAAGCTTAAAATAAACAAATAAATCTAACTGCATTAGTACCAGCTGCTGGTTCAACACCATCTTCATCAGTGGTGGGGGAGAAGATGTTAAGTCTTTTCCCTAGCAACAAGTTCCTCCTAAAAAACAAACAAACAAACAAAAAAAAGAGACACATTGAACACACGATTAATCTAAAAAAAAATTAAATAAATAAATAAAATTCAGAGCAAAGAGTTGATAAAAATATTTACCGTTTCCGAACACCGGACAGCTCGGAAGTGATTCCTCTGTAATGTGTGTAACCTCGCCCGTCGTCATCAAACCGGATCTGATCGGCTGGCCACGCGTTCTGCCGGTTAGGATTCTTTCCTACTTTCATGTCAGCAATAAGCACTCTGAGGAAATATTGCTGGATTAATCTTTGTTGCAACTATAAATAAGCTCTTTCAACTTTTCAAAAAAAAAAAAAAAAAAGTCAGCATCTCTTGTCACAGCATGCAGATACTAGAAAATGTACCCGAGGTTGTTAATGTCGTCTTTCTTCTGAGCCTCAGTGATGGCCTCGTGCTGTCTCAGCTGCCTGAGCAGCTCAGATTCAGCCTGGCTGCAGTTAGGAAGAGTGGAGGCAGCAGCCGATGCTGCTGCAACCAGATCAGGATCCAAAGTCTCACTAAAAACACAGTACAGGGAAGCTCAAATGAATGACTGAAATATGACCAGAAGTATATCTCTCAAGATCTGGGTGTTAAGTATATGGACACAAGTATTGGGCCACTTTGAATTCAGGTGTTTTCAGTCCCATTGCCAGAGGTGTATGAAATCAAGCACCTAGCCATGCAGCCTGCCTTTCCAAACATTTGTGAAAAAAAAAAAGGGTCTTCTAAAGAGCTCACTGAAATCAAGCGTGGCTGTAATAGGATGCAACCGTTGCAACAAGTCCGTTGGCGAAATTTCTTCCCTCCTAGAGATGCCACAATCAGCTGTTACAGAGCGGGGTCACCAAGTGCTGAAGCACACAGTGCATAAAAGTCATATAAAGTCTACTGACTCAGTAATTGCAGACTTCCAAACCTCCTCTGGCATTAACATGAGAACAAAAAACTGTGCACGGGAGCTTCAAGGCATGGATGTTCATGGCCAAGCAGCTCCTTTAGATGTAACATCCAGGTGGCCCAGTACTTTTGTCCATAACTACAGATGAAACAAACTTGAAACAGAATCATGTGGAGTGACTGATGTTATCTCATCTTACAACTTTATGGCTGGTGAATAGGACAAAAACTTTAATAAGGAAATGCTAACCTTCTCCAAGTTCTCTCACCTCTGTGATGAAGCCTCTCCTGTAGCCTTCTGATACATGCTGATGGTGCTCTCCATAGCTGGTGTCTTTGGTATATATTGTGTAACTGACTCATAATTTTGCTTTGCCTTCAAGTTTTTGAGCTTCCTTTTGTTGGTGACTTCCACTTTCATGGCTCCAAGAAGATCCAGGAGACTCTCCTTCCCACTCTTAGTTGGATCAGTCTTCACATTTATTGGCTGGTTTGATGCAGCCTGTTCAGTTTTGACATATGTCTCCTGCTGTGCAGCACCTCCATCATCCACCTTTAACACCACCGGCTCCTCCCTGTGTTCGGACGCCTCTGCTTGGCCATCTTCTTTATCTGTGTTTGGTTTCTGGTCTTGGTTTGAGAGGACGTCACTGTCTTTCTTCTCGCAGAGCGAGACTGAGCATGTGCTGAGAGCTCTTATCCCACCTCCATTTGCAACCCTATGATAAGAGAAAAACAAGATTTACACATCAGAGGGAGCCAAATCTGAAAAGGGTCTCAGGAGTTTAAATAATAACTGGGTCATTCCTTCTCAAAACGTGATCGGCCTTCTGCTCGACCATCTCCAATTTTTCTAAAAATTGATGGTCCAAAGTTATATATATATATATAGTTTTCAAAAGATTTGTTGTGATTTTATGTATGCCGACCTGTTATACTTATTTTCTTTTTTACACTACTGGCTGAGGAAAGAAATTGGCCTTAGGGGATAATAAAGATCTTTGAATTGAATTGCTGTGAAATTTTAGCTTCATATATCAATTACTTTTCAAAATGGTCAGTTGACCCGTTTCCAACATGTTTTCACACTTTGAAATGTCACAATGTCAAAAGCTATTAAAGACAAAAGCCTGAATTTTTCACTGGCCTCTTAATATAAAAGTGAGTCAGGATCTGTAATTTGGGACAAATACATTAGACCCGTAGCATTAGGGTTAGAATCAGAAGATGTAAATTATATGTGGATATATATATATATATATATATATATATCCACCTATATACACCATATACACATACACCTACACTCGTGTATATATACACATATATATACACATACACACATATTTACATGTATATACACATATACATACAGCTACACACACTTACACAGACATAAAATATTTGAGTGAAATGTAGTGGTTCTGGTTTTATGTCAGACTACTACTTTTGGGGTTTTTTGCTAAAACTTGTCAAACTTTGCTCAATCCAGCATGAAAGCTGAATGAAAATAGAATTTTCTTTATTTTTGTGATTAAGAATTTCATGTTCAAAAGTATTCTGCATGTTTAAATTTGCATTACTGATAAATACAACTACATACCATTCAGACATTGTCACTAGTTGTCTTTTGTAATGTTCATTTTTTTTAATTATTGTGTACAGAACTGCTTCAATTTACTTTTATATATATATCGTAACCAGCCAGTACTCAGACATTTTGTGATGCATCTGTTCCAGATTACAGATTCTGGTTTACTTTTATGCTAAGCAAGGCCAGTGAATTTTTCAGGCTTTTATCTTTGCTTTTGAAATATTCATGTTCAAACACTGCTCATATTTCAAAATATGAAAAAAAAAAATCATGAAAATAATTTTTAAAAACTATGTCTTGAAAAGTATTTCATATATGAAGCTAAACTTTCACAGCAATTATTACACGTGCCCAAACTTTAGACCATAATATTTTCAGGCAAATCGTAGACGCTCGAGCAGAAAATGTTCTAAAAATCTGATGATTTGAGAGGAAAGACCCAACTACATGATGAATATTATGAGGGATACTGCCTGACAATATCATTATGTAGCAAGGATTATACATTTGTATGTAATTCCACGCCGTTTTAATGTTCACATTTTTACAATTATACAGTTTACAGAAGTAGTGAACCAACATGAAAAGGTACAGTGCCTTACATACATCACTCTGCACATTAGTCTGTGTACCTTTACATGAATGATATTGTCTCTTTTAGCACCGCGCAATCGCCTGTTTAATCAAGATGTCCAGCCCCGCCCCTCCTAGTATAGGATAAGCTAATACCTAGCTGTGTTCCCTCTGCTTTAATGAAACAAGTAAAACTCGAGATATTTATTTTGGAACCTTTTCTTCCACACTAAGAAGCCCAGCATTTGAGTCTCACGGTCACTGGTTACTCCGCTTCACAGTATTACCCCCCATTCGATCACAGCTAACAGTCATATCTACACCTCACCTGTAAACCACCTTGTCACATTTAGCTGCTAAAACACACGAGTCGTACACGCTGACTGGAGAACTTCGGGTCGCAACCACAGTCCGAAATATAATTCTGTACATGGCTTTTTGTAATGTCCTTCCACGTTCCTGTCATTTACCCCCGTTGCTACCACTTAAGGCCACCCCCGTAAACTTTACGATAATAATAGTTCCGTTCCAGGTTGTGAAAAAGCTCGAACTGCGCTCTTCAAAGCAAGAGGATCGACCTTTGAATTATTCGGGATTTATTTGTATAATTGGTAATGTTGCCAGTAAATACATTTTTATTAATTTATTTATCCTTTTAGGTAATTTTATTTTTATATAACGTTTAGGCGGTTACTGGGATTAGTTATAGTCTCGCGATATCACAACCGGAACGTGACTCAAAATGGCGACGAAACACAGCCGCTCATTCACGAACTGAGGGCTGAGCTGCACTCCGTGAATTAGTTACATGTTTGCATCAAGAGATGGATATTCAGAGAGAAGAAACGGCTTTGCGAAATAAGTATTTTTGTAAACATTGATTGTTTTTATTCGTATAAGTTCCAGCTTACACTCAGAGAGGAGAAAGCAACTTCACACAGGTAAAAACGTCAACGGAAGCTAAGTTATTAGCATACAAGCTAACGTGTTTAAAAATTAGCCTACTGTAAGTAAGTGTTAAAGAAGTATATAGTTATCAAGAAGCTTAAAATTATTATTTTTTAATTTTTGCACTGACTTTAGGGATCAGTGAATATATATAAAGTGTGGTATGTGTGTTGCATGTTGGAGTTCGCTGTTTTTCCGTCAGTATGGTCCAACCCGCTCCGGGCAGCTCAGTTTGTTTGTTTACACGCGCGAAGTATTTAGAAATTCAACGTTATTAGCTCTTTATATGCTTTGATCTTCTGCATGTTGCGTTGTTTCACAAGGCTTGAATCAAAGTAGACGTATTTGGGATTTTTTTACATTAAAAAAAGAGGAGCTCTGACAGTCTTTAAAGTCACCTGACGTTATACTATATGAAGGTGTGTCTTCTTTACTTCACTTGTTTCTGTGGATTAGCTCGCGCTAGCATTGCACAGTTTAACACTTCCAGTCGTCTAGAATGCCGTACACGCATTTTCATGATAATGTTGTATAATCAGAACAAGCTCCAAAAGACGCATTCGGTACCGTTTTATTAAAACAGGTCT
This sequence comes from Cichlasoma orientale, assembly GCA_034780415.1. NCBI lineage: Eukaryota > Metazoa > Chordata > Actinopteri > Cichliformes > Cichlidae > Cichlasoma > Cichlasoma orientale. The sequence goes on along the minus strand of JAVDPK010000849.1, from coordinate 61,782 downwards.
TCTCTCGCTTTGCGTTTTTTTTTCTTTTTTGTGTTCGTTGTTGTGTTGTTGCATTTACGTTACTATATATATGTGGTATATATGGCTCACAGGCATGATGCTTCTACGGAGGACCTCTTAATAAGAATGTTATGTTTTGCTGTGTTGTGTTTTGGCTCATGTTAAAAGTAACATTTGTTCCTGGCCAGACAGTTGTCTGTTATGTTGTCTCAGCAGACCGCCAAACAGTCTTTTGTGCTGTTGAGTTTCCCCACATACCTCCTGAGAAGTACCAGACGAAGTGTCAGATTAATCTTTGTGTGTTTGTTATATATGTGTAGCACCCATCAGCCAGCTGCTGTGTGCAGTGGTTCCAGTCTTGAACAGGTTCCCGTTATGTGGTTATTCTCCTCAGTGGTGTTCCTCATAGTATTACCCAAAAAGTTTTGGATGGTGGCCTCTTGGTAGTTATATAGCTGTTCTGTATTTTTTTAACAGTATTTAAATGATGAGCTGTAATGGAATAAACACTTTTCTTGTATTTCTACTGAGCGTTATTAATTAAGAGTGCATAGAATAAATTTCTGTAGAAAGTGTGTGTGTGTGTGTGTGTGTGTGTGTGTGTGTGTGTGTGTGTGTGTGTGTGTGTGTGTGTGTGCGCGTGCATGCAAGTCGTCAGTCATCCAGGTCATGGTGCTGAAGGCAACTCAACCTCTGTTTTAGGTTCTAAAGACATTTCACCTCTCATCTCAAAGGCTTTGTCAGTTCAAAAAGCTGATGAGAAGTCCCCAGTATCTAACTTGGTTTTGTGGTTATCCGAACTGGGCATTCATTAAACAGACATAAAAAATAACCCCAGACTATAACCAGGGAGAAGCAGAACAACACTGTTGTCCTATATGTGGCAGGTTTTTCAGAGAAATTCTGAAAAAAAATTCTCTAAGCATAACATTCCAGTGCACTTCAGGCCCCGAAAAATCCACAGACAAAAACTGGTTTATCTCAAGGACAAAACACCTGAACACAGTCTGAACAATGTGCGCAATGCAGTGAGGAGTGCTCAGACGTAATACATGCGAGAGGCCAACCAACCAGCATAGGAGAGCCAACACTGAACCATTATCATTTTGTAGAACTAAATGTTCTTCCATCATTCCAATCATGTTATTCCAAAATAAAAACACAGTAGAAACAAATGGTGTCTGAGTTCTGTAAGCATGATTTTGAGTTTGTGTGTAGATATGAGAGGTTATATTTACAGACCTATATGCCTTTTTATGTCAGCCATGGCGGAGGAACGTCGGCAGAAGCACTGTTCGGTCATTCTGCCTACAGAGTCAATGAAGGCTATGGCTGAGTCTGTGGGAGTGGGGCAGTTACAGGAGGACAGCTGCGTAGCCCTAAGTGAAGAGGTCAGCTACAGAATAAAAGAAATTGCACAGGTAAAGTGCGGATATCAGAGAAGACATTTCCGTTTATTTATGTGAACGTAAAATGCTCCAAAACCAGTTCTTTGCCAAACTTGTTATGTGTGGATTCATATTTAAATCCTCTTTGGTGTCTTTTTTTTTCCTTTTAATTAGGATGCTTTGAAATTTATGCACCACGGGAAGAGACGTAAATTAACCACCAACGATATAGACAATGCTCTCAAACTGAAAAATGTGGAGGTAAGTGAGAACTTTCATATTTTAACTGAAATACTTTTTGCTGGTTTACTAAGTCACTTGATAAATGCACTTGAAGAGAAGTGAGTCTAAATAAATTCCTTTTGGTTCAGCCCCTGTATGGCTTCCAGTCACAAGAGTTCATCCCATTTCGCTTTGCGAGTGGTGGTGGAAGAGAGCTTCATTTCTATGAGGAAAAGGAAGTTGACCTCAGTGACATTATAAATACACCGCTCCCTAGAGTCCCACTAGATGTGTCTCTCAAAGGTAATCAGATAATCAGTATTATGTGCCATTATACCCATGTGTTTTTCAGATTCTCTTGTTCCAACAGGATAATTTGTTAACTTATACACTGTGCTTGGTCATCGACAGCCCACTGGTTAAGTATTGAGGGGGTGCAGCCGTCTATTCCTGAAAATCCACCACCAGGTTAGTCCTGTTCAGATTTTCTTCTAATAAAACAGTTATATATCTGAAGCAGAGATAAGTTTTGTTCAATTTTTTATTATTATTTTTTTTAAAGCAACAAAAGAGCAACAAAAGACTGAATCTACAGAACCTCTCAAAGTCGTTAAACCCGGTCAGGAGGAGGAAGGTACAATTCAAGGCAAGAATCAGAGCACAACAACTCCTGATGGTAAAGGTCGGTATCTTGTTTTCTATTTAACATTCTCACTTTCCTCTAATTTATATCCGTAAGTACATGTTTGTATCTGTCTTGTTTAGGAAAGGAGAAGGGTCTAATAAGGTTGAAACCACGCAGCACTCACGAGCTTTCTGTCGAACAGCAGCTCTACTACAAGGAAATCACAGAAGCATGCGTTGGATCCTGTGAAGCTAAGAGAGCTGTAAGTCCTGCCTCTAGATTACAGTACCCATTCATATGAATGGGTCAGTGCATCCAAACTTTTGACTGGTACTGTATATACCACTTGAGTAAAGGAGTAACAGCATCTTGATGCTGATGAAAGTGCGATCTCAGATTTCTGCCATATTATCAATAGAATAGTTTTTGTTATACAACTACAATGAAATTTACACGGGCAAAAAAGCTATTTCAGCCCCGTTTTGTCACATGACTTGTTTTAAAAAAATGTTTCCGTTTGTTTCACACAGGAAGCCTTACAGAGTATTGCTACTGATCCTGGACTTTATCAGATGCTTCCAAGATTCAGCACATTTATTTCTGAAGGCGTAAGAATATTTCCATCTTCTACTCAAACATTTCTTTACGTTACAAAAACACTTTCTGTTCAAAGTGCTGACTTTAGGCTCTCTTCAAAGGTTCGTGTAAACGTGGTGCAAAACAACTTGGCTCTACTGATTTATCTAATGCGGATGGTCAAAGCTCTGATGGACAACCCCACCCTGTATCTGGAGAAATATGTAAGTGATTAAAAAAAATACAATGTTGTATTATTTTATGAAGGTCATAACCCAAATAATACTTTAAATGTAATATTGTAATTGTAGATTATTTTTCTCTCTCTCTGTCTCCGTCTGTAGCTCCATGAGCTCATCCCAGCTGTGGTCACCTGTATTGTGAGTAAGCAGCTGTGTTTGCGACCGGATGTTGACAACCACTGGGCTTTACGGGACTTTGCTGCTCGTCTTATGGCCCAAAGTTGTAAAACATTCAGTACTACAACCAACAACATTCAATCTCGTATTACCAAGACTTTTACTAAGGTGAGGATTTTTAAAAATATATATATTTTGTTCCCATAAATACGGCACTGAAGACTTCTTGATGTTATGTTAATTAATGGAGGAAAAGCTACAGATATTTTTAAAGTAGTCTGGGTTTTGGAAGGTCCAGTAAACCATGGGCAGCACAGTGGTGTGGTGGTTAGCACTGTTGCCTCACGCTGGTCCTGGATTCGAATGCACCGCTCTGCTGCAGTTTTTCTGTGTACGGCAGCATCCTGCAACAATTCAAATACACACATGGGTTAGGGTGATTGGCAATTCTAAATTGGCTGTATGTGTGAATGGATGTCTATCTCTTTGTTAGCAATGCGATAAACTGGTGACCCGTCCAGGATGAACCCCAGCTTTTATCTGACCCATGAATTAATAAGTGGAAAAGGACCTAATAACCTAATGTGTCATTGATTGGGAAATAAATAGTAATGGTAGTTTATTGAACATCTCTTTTCTAGCTTCAGAACAGAGTCAATTTGTATTTCTTTTTTCTTAATATTTTTAAGGGTGTGTTTACCCTTTTTTGCTCTTTAAGTCTGATGAATTTGCTCTCTGAGGCTTTTTATTTGTCCTTTTGTATTCTGGGATGCTAAAGAGCTTAGACACTGCTGCACCGTATGTAGTAATGATGTACAGGTACTTTGATGATAAATCAAAGTCTCACTAACAGAGCAACCAAACACTAGGTGTGAAAACAGAGTAAAATGCTTCCACACATTAATCCACATTGACGTGTTTTTTTGCTTGTTTTTTTTGTTTTCCCCAGAGTTGGCTGGATGAAAAAACGCAGTGGACGACCCGATATGGTTGCATCGCTGGGCTTGCTGAACTGGGACCAGATGTGAGTGGGCTTTTGTTTTCTCTGCTTTTTCTCTTTCTGTCTGTTGGAGTGGAACCAACCTGCTGTTTTTGTCCTCTGTAGGTGATAAAGACTTTGATAATTCCTCGGCTTGCTGTAGAGGGTGCTCGCATCAAAGCAGTGATGGAAGGACCGGTGGTCTCTAATATTGATAAGATAGGCGCTGAACATGTTCAAAGCCTCTTACTGGTAATATATGAAGTTATGAGTGTCATGCATGTTCAAATGGATCCATTTGTACATTAGAACAGTCCTGAATGGGTCACACACATGGCGTTACTGTTGTGAAAGTTATATTAACCATTTTTTTTCCTCCGTTGCAAAGAAACATTGTGCCAGTGTTATTGCCAAGATACGACCTCAGCCTGACAATGTGGAGCAGTATCGGACAGACTATGGTTATCTTGGACCCATGCTTTGCTCCCATGTAATGAAGGCCAGGACTCAGGCAGCACTGCAAGCTCAGCAAGTCAACAGAACCACATTAACAATCACTCAGGTACAACTTACGCTCAATTAGCTCATCCTGTGTTAAAATATAAATTAATGTGAAAATAACTTTTTCTCTGTAATAACAGAGTACTTAATTAAGATGGCATATTAAGATAATTACACGTTGCATTAGAAAATACTTGTAACTACTATATTAACCTGTGTTAAATAACGAGTGATGACACTTTCTTGCAGCCTCGTCCCACTCTTTCAGTCTCACAAAGTGGGCTAAGTGGGTCATCAGGGCCTCGCACTCCCAGCATCATTAAGGTTCCAAGTTCCCTCACACTGATGTCCCCGCGACCTGGTACCCCATCACAGCCATCTCCCCCGGCTACTAAGTACATTGTTATGACTACCAGCGCAGGAGCCGCCTCAACTCAGCAGGTACTTTTATTTTTCAGTTTTAGGTTCACCAGAATGTTTTTCTGCGCTGCCACCGCTGCAGGAAATCTGCATAAGCTGCCTTCACGGAAGGGCACAATACCTCATATACCTAACCTGTGTACTGACATTAAAGCATTAAAGCAGCCATAATAATATATGATGTATCAGATTTGGCATTTTATAAATATTCAGTCACAGTGTTACAAAACTAAAACACAGTGACTAAATTCACTTACTACAGATGTACTAAACTAGTATTAATTAATAGTCGCTTCTGTATAAAATCTACAGCTCCTTGTCTACATTTTTTTTCCCTCTCTTTAGGTCATAACTCTCAGCTCCTCGCAGTCAGCGTCACCAGTAACTAGTACTGTTCCCAGCGCTACATCTACCTTGCAGCCTTTGGTAAAACTGGAGTCTGGCAGTGGCCCTGGACTGACAGCTTCACGACCTCTGCAGAAGTACATAGTTGTGTCTCTGCCCTCATCTGCCTCTTCATCTTTGGAGACTAAGAGCTCCGTGCTACCGACCTCAATCTCCTCAAGTTCACTAGATGGAGGGATGAAGCTGGACCGGTCCGAGTCTCCTGGAGCGAGCACACAGTCGCCGCACTGAGACTTGTACGATTAGTGGAGATTCTTATCATGTTGGAGCAGCTGAACACACAAGGAGATCTGTTTGGGCTGAACTTAAAGGGGCAAACTCTGAAGTGGTATGAATGGGGAATATCTGAACTCTTGATAAAGAGCAAATGTGACGTTGTAAATATGTTAATGCCCAATGAAAACCGATCAATCTGTGACATCTTCACTGTTTCAGCTTATATTCTAATTGATTTCATGTTTCTTTTTTACCCTAAAATAAATGATTTTTTATGAAATTTTTCAACTGTATGTGATTTTTAAATTTCTATCATTATTTTAAGAAATTGATTCTTTGTTCTTGTCATTTTTGGCATCAGCAGTTCTCAGTGTTTGTAAATTGCTACCAACACCCAATATCTGAGCTTGCAAAACAATCCACAGTAAGTCGGTGTAAGAAATGATGTGGATGCACAGTGAGGACAGATAACATAAAACGCTACAACAGAGGGAGGCCAGTCTGCCTAAGTCATGGAAACAGCTGTTAGCTGACCGTTTTGATTACACCTTACCATTTTTTGTACTATTTATATTTTCAGATGAAATTTAAATATATATCTCTAAACTTGCAGTACATTTGAGGAAAGTATGAATTTGTATTCTTTACATCAAGATTGCTATTATATTATTGTGTAAATGGATATAATCTGGAATAAGACGCAGCTGGAAGCCCAAAAATTATGAAACAGTCTGGGGAAAAAAGGCATCCTTAATAAAACACAATTTTAATTAAAAGTAGAAATATGAAAGTGTTAAAAATTATACAATGTCCTGCATTTGAAAAGTTCAGAGTAGGATGCAGAAAGCTTTCTTTCAGCAGGTGGATCAAAAGTAAGAGTGCAAAAAAATGACTTTTGTGTTATTTATTGTAATAATTATTGCTCAAGAATTAATATGTAAGAAGGTACTGAGATAGAGTGTTAGTTATTTTATAATGAATATAAATTTTAAAGGCTTATTCCATGGTTAAGTGAATAAAGAAGAGTAGAGGTAACAAGTGCGATGTTTTACTTCTGTTAAACTTTCAAAAACTACTGTAACAAGTATAATTCATCAGTAGTTGTTGAAGTAGTACTATGAGAATTGCCAGTTTTTGGAATAGTTCCTCTTTTAATTGTCCTAATCGTGCTGATGCAAATATATGTTGACAAGCATGAGTAATTTCTTAATTTGGGGGCAAAGACTAACAGACAGGCAGCAGAGATGGTTTTACTCTCATAAGGTACTCGGTCATTATTCAAGTGCAAACACGATAAAAGAGTGAAATAAAGTTTGATGCTTTAAATAGCTTCACATGAACACCTTGATAAATATTTTTGTATGACTGAAGCGCCAAAACGCGTTTTACTGGACTTAAAAGTACTGATTGGCTGACAACAGGTCTCTAACGTGGGTAGAAAGAGTTTTTTTCAAAAAGAATAAAAAACAAACAAAGCAGTAATTTAAAGACTCAAAACATTTCTCATCTTTTATAATAATATTCACTCAATCTGACAAAGGAGCTTAAACAAGAAAACAAACAAACAATATATATATATCATAAAATGTGTTCAATATTTAAGCAGCTTGCTCTTTTATGTGGGTCTGCTCTTAAATTTGGCCTGCAGCCAACGCATTTCAGCAGGCGCAACTTTTACTTTGGAGGCGGACTCTCTGTTTCCGGTTTGCGCTTGTTTAATTTTCATTGTACAAGTTGGAAAAAGGAGCAACAAGTTGACACTTCAGTGCTGAATTGCCCAATTAAACCGACATAACTTGAATTCAAGTTAATCGAAGAATAAACTCACACATACATTTGCATCAGCCCAAGTGCGACAGTGAAAATAGAAAATACTCCCAAAGCGGGCAATTCTCAGTGCACCACTTCGTACACGGGCCTGCAACTTCCACATTTTAAATCCATGTCCAATGCCTACTATCTATAATCAAATTCAAGAACAAAACGCAACTTTTATTTTGAACGCTATCATCATGTGACTATCATCGCGTAGTCGCTTCCTGCACAGGGTTTTCGGTTTAGTGCAGAGGTTTAGGTCTGAAAACCCAGGCGAGACACCCAGACATGAATTTCAAAATACGCCGTGCTGCAAAAGGAGACTGCAAAGACATATTGAGGATGATAACGGTGAGTTAGACTTAAATTCTCTCTGCAGTTTCCCACTTCACAACTGCTTTACAGCGCTCCGCTAAACGTAATATCGTCAGCACATGTCTTAAACGTTGGTTTGTATCCTAATGATTCCTTTTAGTGTATTTCTCCACTGGCATAATAATAAAACGACGTTTTTCAGGAGTTGGCGGTTTACGAAAAAATGCCGGACCAAGTGAAGATTTCTCATGAAGGTAATCCTCCCATAAAGTGAGCGAAATGAAGAGTAAGGATTTATCCAACCTAAGTGCATGCCGGTTTTTATGTATAACTTTTATTTTGAGAACATTTTGACTCGCCATAGCTGGAAAAACACAGGTGCAATGAATTACAAGAGTGATGCATCATTGTTAATAAGTGACTACAGAGTTGTCCTCATATAATGACTGGCAGCTGCAAGTGGGTCAGCCCATACTCCTTAATTGGAGTGCAGCCATCTTTACAGTTAATCAGTACATTTATGAATCCTTAGGAGATCCTTTAAAATCCTAACACGTTTGATCCTAAGGCCAAAAAATGTCACCCTCCCAAAAACTGCTGTAAAAATATGTCACAATTTTTTTTCTTTTAAAACTACTTCAGCCTGAAATATACATATCAAATATTAACTATATTCTTTGGGTTTTAACCCTTTAAAGGCCAGTATGTTTACACAGCTCCACTGGGTTTTTTTATAAAAAAAAAAAAAAAAAAAACATTTTCAGCTTCAAAGACTAGAGGACATTTACAGGACCGGCTGCACCAGACCAGCGGTCACAGCCATAGTCAGGGACAGCACATACCCCAGACACTTTTCTTCACCCCTCTGAAGGCGCTGCAGAACACTTTGTGCCCTAACAACAAGACTGAAAAACAGCTACTACCATAGAGCTGTTACACTGCTGAACTCTGACCACATTAAACCAAATGGATAATCTCTCTTAAAGTATCACGTTTTTTAATGCAACAGGAAGTGACATCATCTTGCTGGAAACAGTTTTTTTTTTTTTCTTGAAGGCCTTTCATAGCTCCGCTGGTACTGAAAACTAATGTTTGACTATGGCTTTCTGAATACAAGTAGGACTGCAACTATTGATTATTTTAGTAATCGAGTATTCTGTCGATTACTACATCAATTAATCAAGTAACCGGATAAGAAATTTTTTTTTTATAAACAATTCATCAGCATATTTTAACTTCCGTACTACAGATTTTTCTGTAGTACGGAACAAACAGCGGTGGATGGAGCAGCTACAAAGTTCTCTTTTCTTCATGTTGCTGATCAGGTAGTTGATGAAGGACCTCCAGCTGTTTCCCAGTAAAGGTTTTTAAAGTGGTTACAGGAACAAGCGCTGCTGCTTTAGACTCTAGAAAAACATCTCCTTTCGCTCCACCTGAGCTCACTGTCTCAGTAACGGCTCCGCCTCTTTGCGCTTGCTGCACATGTGCAGACAGACTGCACATAAAACAGCTGCTGCTGTTGTTTTTGTTGAAAAACTCGGGGCTGCATGAGCATAATGCTGTAATGCTTTTTATTCCGCTTACACGGAGACACCTGAGCTGCAAAGTTAAAACGAAACATCGAAGCAACACATTTGTGTCGAGGATTTTTAATAATCGAATTATTTGAGTTACTCGCGGAATCGTTGCAGCCCTAAAATTTGCATTAAATTTTCAATTTGTGTATCAAAATACATGAAGGTTGGTATTTACCTTTCATGCTGGAGTTTTTTGTTAAATAGGAAGCCTGAAATTTTCATTTGATCTTCGTTTTTCCTCTTACTTCTCCTCGCGTTCATGCCGGTTGTCATTTCGATTTTTGTAGCTGATAGAGGTGCAAGTGGCGATAATAGCAGCGACCTAGCCGGGGTGGAGTCCGCGGGATGCGCTCCTGTTTGCTGATTGCAGTGACAGCAGAGCTACCTGGCAATCAACCGCTAGCTAGAACACCGTCTCTTCACAGCCACTGTCCCACTTTATTACATTGTATGCAGTTATAAATAGACTGTTATCTGCTGTTTATACTGCCTTTGTTTTCACTGTAAATATCTTATTCTATTTTATTTATTTTTCCATCCCTTATCATTTATTATTTTTGGCACCTGGAGGGCGGCGCCAACAGAATTTCATTGTATTGTGCAATAACAATAAATATATCTTATCCTCAAGGAGGGCAGCACAGTGGCATGGTGGTTAGCACTGTTCCCACACAGCAAGAAGGTCCTGGGTTTAAATCCACCATCTGACCTTTCTGTGTGGAGTTTGCATGTTCTCCTCATGTCTGTGTGGGTTTTTTCCAGGTATTCCAATTTCCTCCCACAGTCCAATGACATGCATTTAGCTGGGTTAGGTGAATTGGTCATTCTAAATTGCTCATAAGTGTGAATGTGAGTGCGAATGGTTGTCTGCGACAGACTGGAGACCTGTGCAGGGTGTACCCTGGCTCTTGCCCTATGGCAGCTGTGATAGCCTCCAGCCTCCAGCCCCCCGTGACCCTGAACTGGATAAGTGGAAGAAAATAGATGGACATTTCAAGGAGTATTTGGTTATTATTTTTATTAGGCACTGAGATGGGTCAGTGATTGGCAGCAGCATTCATTTCATGCATTCTTAACTTTTTTATAAGTTAAAATGTTAAGTTGTTATCTAAACGTGTTTTACCTGTCTTGAATTATCAATATGTACTATGGAGAAAATCTTACAGCCATGGCAGGCAATAGTGGCTCAGGAGGCCTTTGTGGCAGAATAATTACCCTGGTCAACAGGTATTTTGCTTTTGGGATTCTTTTATCTGTACTTTAACAAATTTCCCTTGCTGACTCCAAATCTGAAAACTGTTTGCATCTGGCACCTCCCATTTTTTCATTATGATGTTCCTGGTATTGGACAATTGGGATAACTGGACAGAAACGACAATGTGTTCCAGTATTTAACAAATAAGTTTAGAGTCTTGAGAAAAGTGAAGCCAAGATTAAGGAAGGTTTAAGGAAGGTGCTTTTGTTGGTTCCTGAAGTCTGTGAACTGATGCTTGACGATGAGTTCAAAAGGAAACTGAAGCCCATCGATTTAGCAGCATGGAAAGCATTCGTGCCGGTTGCCAATCGCAGAGCAGAGAATTACACTGAGTTTGTGGATGACGTGCTGAAAGCAGATTCACAAACGAGTGCCAGGGTGTCACTGAAGATGCACGTTTTGTATCCTCATCTTGACTCTGTTCCCCCAAATCTGGGTGATGCTAGTGATGGAAAATGGATATCAGAGAAAATTTTTATCCAAACATGATGGTGACTGCTGTCGGTTCTTGCAAAGAGAGACAGATGTGCAGCCTGAGCATAAAAAAAGCACTTCAAACATTGTTGAGCAATCTGACCTTAATTTATTTTGAGCTAATTTGACAGAAATGTGCTTAAACATATCTTTGGTCTCGTCCTATTGTTTGTTTTGCAGAATAAACACATTAAAACTATTTTGGTAGGATATATTTAATATTACAGACATTGTGTTGATATCTACAGTACCAGTTAAAAGTTTGGACACACCCATTCCCATTCCCATACCTGGTACTGTAGATATTCAAACCTGATGCACAAGCGTAAATCAGATTGCATATCTGAAGTCAGTGAAGAAAATTAGATAAAGCACTGATCTGAAGTTTCCAGTAGCAAATAATTATTTTTGTGGGCCAGGGTTATAAATTAGGTGCAATTACAGAGCTGGAGCAATTGTCAGCTCAGTGAGGAGGAGTGGAAATCAGTCAAACAATGATTAACTGTAGATTAGTTATGGAAATACACCCAATTTATCTTCTTTTGTAAGATAAAGGTAGCTGGAATATGAAGTGTCTGCTTAAAAAAAAAATCCAGCCAGGTTTTTGAACTGTTAGTATTTTGTGTTTTTTCTATTTTGCTCATAAGTAAACAGCATACTGTGAACCAAAGCATGGCACGTAAGACTGTGGAAGAAGATGTTTGAATCAACAGGTAGTGGCAGTATAATATGCCATATAAAAAGCAATACACCGGTGAGAGTGGAGTAGATGAGAGGAATTGGAGACAGGGTTGAAATAATAAGGATATGGCCCTGTATTTTATGAGTTAGGAAATCCAGTTAGCATCTTTTGTAAGTTAAAACTTAACTACAAATACCTTTGTAGATAGCCGAGATTTACAGTAGAGGTATGTGATTCACAGCTGGTGTAATTTAGACTCGGATGCTTGTCCTACTAAAAAACTTTGGTGAGTGTTCCTGCTTACTATTAACTAAGAGGCAACTTTAAAAAATGATTACATTCTTCAAATGTATGTTTTTGATGCTTCTTGTTGTTTGAGGGTTTTTTATTTGCTGCTAAAAGAAAGATTAAACTTGTCTGTTTGGGTAAATTTTTCTTGTGTATTTTTAGAATTAGAGCGCGATGGTTTCTGCCAGAACCCCTTCTTTGAGTGCCTCGTTGCAGAAGTACCAGAAGAGCATAAATCTAATGAAGGTAAACGCTGGATCATGACCTTTTGTTTTTATTGTTGTCTTGCTTGTCTGGCAGCCTTGAGCTTGTCGGCACAATAAAAGGTTTCCACCCTTACTGTTTAGATGTAGATAGGCACACCTGTTAAACAAATTATGACTAAACAAATGTTACCTCATAAATCAATAGGGGCAGATGTAGCTTATCTATTCCTTCTTACAGCCAAAATGTAGATAAGCATTATTCTTTCACATGTTAGAAAAAAAAAACATAAACCTTGACATTGGAAATATTGCACTATATTTAGGAACTTCCTAGCTCACATCACCACTGCTACACAGTCAGCACTAGATTATTTTAATTTTTTACTCTTGGTCCTTATTAGCAATAGGAAGCTGTCTATTCTATTCTGTTCTATTCTGTCACATCAGCAGTGCACAGACAGGTGTAGTTTAGTATAAGGAAGGTGAAGGCTTTTCCACAGTATTTGTAGTAATATTTAGTTCCCTTTGTGTTTGCTTCTTTTTGTCCGTATAGGATTTACAATCATCGGGTACGCCCTATACTTTTACACTTACAGTACATGGAAGGGACGCTCAGTATATGTGGAGGACCTGTATGTGATGCCAGACTTCAGAGGTACAATATCTGTTGCGGTATATCAACAAGGTTAAAATAAAATGCTGTATTTTTTTTTCTATACTGTGTTTTTCTGTGTAGCACTCTAAATGTATTTGTTGTTGTCCTCGTATTTTATAATGATTTATTTTCTCTGTAGGAAATGGCATTGGCACAGGTTTACTGAGCAAAGCTGCAGAGGTAAGAATGTTTTTGAATATGAATTGTAGTTGTTGTACCGGACTTTTTTTTTTTAATTTAATTACAACTTTAAACATTTGGAACTTCTTGTTTTGTTTACTTTTTTTTGGATTAACATGGGCTATTTTGTGTTCTAAAGAGGTAATAGTGCGTGATTGAGCACAGGACTGTTTTTTTTTTTTGTTTGTTTGTTCAGATTGGGAAAAAGAAGCAGTGTACGCGTCTGCAGTTGTCTGTGTTAAACTGGAATACTCCTTCTCGAGACTTCTATGCTGGTAAAGGAGCTCAGGACCTCACTGTAACTCAAGGCTGGCACACCATCCGCTTTGATGGACAAAACCTGGACAATTTAGCAAATGAAGCGCCTAAAGATTAGAAAGTTGAGGAGACCCGCGAAATATGTGACGTGACTCCTTATGATTTTCCTTCTCTGTTGATCAGAAAAATTGCCCTTCAAAGTCACATAAGCACAGACCCCTGCTCAAAGAAACACTTGAGCAGGTGGTGTTCAACCAGCAGTGAGATACTCTGAAAGTGATATGTCCAAAGCAGTTGGCTGTCTACAGTGGGCATTAAGGAACTAAGTGGGTATTGTGGGTATGAGTGGGTATGTTCTGAGCATTTTCTGTGTGGATTAAAAAATTCAAATGAAAAACAAAGTCTGTAACTGAATGTCCCTTTATTTGACTGTACAACATAATTAATAATGATTGTAATAACAATGTTGCCAGTGTTAAACACCGCTGGGCATCATTTGAGAAAATCAAAAACTCATCAATATTCTCATAACTTAGGGCACTCAGTCACTATAAAATGGTATATACATATCTGCATATAAAACATAAAAATCCTCAGGAACATATGTAAAATCAACTTAAAATCAACATACATTCATTGAAAATATGGACTTTATGTGCCAAGATACTGCATGCTTATAATTGCTTCAGTCTTTTTACTCAGGTGTGTTCAATTCAGAATTGGATGCTGCAAAAAAAAATCTTCTTGGGTGCTATGACAAGTTATGTATGGGACCATTATACAACACAATATACCAACTACTTGCTTGGCTGCAAGTGCAAGTTAACATGATTTTTGTGTCAAAATGTACTTATTGTAACAGATTTTGTCCTTGGCGTAAACTATGACAGTAATCAACATTCTACTGTCACAGCTTCATTATGTAAGTAATGATAGGAATGTAACTAAGTAGATCTATGCTAGAATGGTAAGGGGATTTTTACAGTATAAATACAAATAGCAAATTCATAAACACCAAACATGTAATTAAAATATTACATGTAATTTAAAGATTGATGCCGTTAAGTCAGTAAATCCCCCAAATCAACAAAATCCCGCTCAGAATTAGTGTTTTACAGTATAAATGCTGCCATCTCCAAGGATAGAGATGATCTAACTCTTCATTATCTCTTCAAGAAAGACTCCAAATCAGCCTACTTCTCCTCCTACACGTTAACCTCTTAGACATATGCATTTCTTTCATAGTTGGTTGGTACAGCCTCAGAGGTTGCCGCAGTTGACAGGATGTGTCCTCCTGAGGGTGGTTGGTATGGGTATGCTCTAGAATACAAAAGACATGTTTAATTTCAGATACTATAGACCAGTGGTGTATAAATGTACAACAAACTGTACAACAGTTGGCTTTGTATTAAAAATGTAGAATTTATAAAACAGAATAAAAGCAAAACATGTTTAAGTATTAAGTAGTAAGTACAGAAGTACTATTCAAAAACAGGTTGAACCAACTCAGTGTGTCTATCAAACTGGCAGGTTCTTCTAAAGCTGCCTCTGTGACTTCAGGGGCAGCTGGTTTATACAAACATTCAAAACGTGTAGCTTATTTTCGCTTCATTTTCAGAACATTGTAAAATCCTCCAGCTGCTGCGTCTCGACTGTTCCCACCTACATCCCCAGCCAATCATAAAGGAGCAGCTGAATAAGAACCCAATCACAGAGCAGAGAGCTGTGGTAATGAGCTCAGCCAATGGCTGTGAGCCTCAGGTGGAATAGGAGGAAAGGGGAGCGCATAGCAGCAGGTGACCGCATCGGAGAGTAGTAAAGAGTTTGCGCTGGTCCTTATAAGCAAATCAGGATCATTGGGCACTTTTAAGTGGTTATACGGAAATTCATAAGCTTTTCTAGTGGGTATACGGCGTATACCAGCCTATCACATAGACTACACCATTGCTATAGACCTATGCCTAGTGAGTCAAACTTTTCAGCAACATATACTCACATTTTATTGTCAGTCATTCTGCAAGTACACAGCAGAAATGAACCTCCACAAATGGCAAGTAGGGCTGAACCCCAGCCTATATACAGGGCCTCTCCAATCTCATATCTGCAAGACAATAAGTTTTACTTATATGACATTTTGTTTGCAATATTCTATAATAAACAATATTTTTTCTACTTTCAACTCTCTGAATTACTGATGCACACTATATTGACTTACTTTGTCCCTTGGAAGAGTGGATCAAAGAACTGCTGGGTGATGTTTGCGGCATACCAAGAGACAGCAATCATGGTGCAAAGCCCTACAAAATGCAGTTGGTTACTTTTGACAAGATAAATTTTCAAATGACACATGTACATTACAGATTAAAAGAAATACATACAGAGCCAAAAACTTTATTAGACCAGGCATGCAGCAAAGATACTATATAATAACTGTAAGCTTTTTGTAAGGAGGGACTATTCCTATAACCCTACAAGTTACAGTTCAGTAAACATCAATTATGTACATAAAAAAAAACACAATAAATAGAAATATAGCTTTTCAAATTAACTGGTTCTTATAGCATTTTTCTACCCTACTTGAGCACTCAAAAGTGCTTTATACAACATGCCTCATTCACCCAAGCATGTTTTTCTCCATATACTGTAAGTGCTTTCTATCTACTATTCACACTCTATTGAACACATTGGAGAGCAACTTGGGGTTCAGTATCTTGCCCAAGGATACTCTGGATTCTTTGAAGCTAGGGATTGAACCAACAGCCTTCTGATTAGTAGGTTGCCTGCTCTGTTGGGGTTGCTACAGCAACCTCAACAGGGACAAATATAATATTTGGTCCCTGACATATCATTGGGCTCGCACACATATCAGCAGGTTTGTTAGAGTAGGGATAACCTTTCGAACTAGTAAATCGTCAGATAATATATCACATATATGATATGCAATCATGTGATATGATATCATATGATAGCATATCACGTGATATGCTTGTCTTCTGCAAAATTGGAAAACCAGACATGTTTATATTTCACAGGTTTTCTATGCAAAGATTCAGTTTTGGGAGAAATGTGTCTCATGACTTTGTTGAAGCTAGGCTCAACTTGTAAGCCTGGATTTAATGATCAAACATTTTCACATTCTCCTATAATGCCTGTTTAAAATCACTCCTGAAAACAAGTTTTTTCACGCATTTTTGTTACATGCTGTTGCATCCACCCTCCAGTTCTTTACCTTGCAGTAGAAAACACACTCCTCCAATGGCAGCAACCTTGCCTTTCAAAGTGTAGTTTTCTCCACCTATTTTTGAGCACTTCATTCCTGCGAGCGTACCAAAAAGACCAAACGACCCAAACACCATGGAAGCAAACATCAGTGCTCGGCAGGCCTGAATGTACCCTTAAGAGACATAACATTAAGAGACATAATAATAAGTTATGATTTTGTGTACCACATAATTTTAATATAAGTTTAAAAAAAACAAAAAAACTAAGCAGTAAACTGGTAAGTATTGTGCAAGAAGGATTTTTGTTTGTTTGTTTCAATTAAGATTCATATGAAAATCACTTGTATATAAAGAAGTATATCTTTAGCACAAAATATGTTGCTGTCAGATTTTAATTGGTTTCAAATTTCATTCAGAAAACCTCCACTTAATGGCTCTTTGGTAATAAAAACAGTTAAACAGTGCTGTTTCTATCAGCAGAGGCAGAGCCCCACAAGACCCACACAATGGTATAAGGAACTTCAGGCAAAGCACAAATGTTTTCATTGTTAAAGCAGCCCACATTTTCCAGCTGATAAAATCATCATATTGTAAATACAAATGTTCAGAGAACTGGAAATTCAATTTCAATTTTATTTATATAGCGCCAAATCACAACAAACAGTCACCTCAAAGAGCTTAATAATGTAAGGTAAAGACTCTACAATAATTAACGAGAAGGCCCAACATTCAAAACAACCTCCTATGAGCAAGCACATGATGACAGTGGGAAGGAAAAACTCCCTTTTAACAGGAAGAAACCTCCAGCAGAACCAGGCTCAGGGAGGGGCAGTCATC